>PVJO010009122.1:0-71216 GCA_004026905.1 Hystrix cristata
TTTCCTTATCCATTTATCTGTTAGTGGGTGTATAGGTTGCTCCCAAGATTTAAGTGATGCTAGCAACCATATTACTATATATTATTAAAAAGCCCAACAAATATCTGTCATTACTAGTTAGATATTGAGTGTAAAAATTATATCTTTTCTGCATACTCTGTTCCAGTGAAATTATGGTTTGGCTGTGATGAATTTTTATGATTATCTTTTTCAAAATACCAGATATCTGGCATGATATAGATAACAAGTTCAAATATTTTGAAAGTAAGTCTTTTCTATTCAATACCAGAACTGTAGATTAAAAGTCAATAAAGAAAATGAGGTATAATAGCTAGAAAGTCACTATGTGAGTGAACTTTTTGTTTGCAGGTAGAAAGTAAAGGAAAAGTAGATCTTAGTTTTCTTCTTCTGTTGATAATTGTGGCAGATGCATGGACCATCTCAGATGCAAACATTCTGAGATGCCGTGTTAGTTCACCCCATCTAGAGTTGCAGAGAACTTTTAAAGTTATCTATTGTTTTCTGCAGTTGTCTGACGGTAGTCAACACCAGTTCTGCTATTTTGTGATATTAAAATTTAAAATTAAGAGCATCCTCTGTTTCCTCTCCAAAAGTTTTATAAATGCATCAGTCTCCGCTATTTTTCTTTGTTATCTGATTCAGGAAAAAAATGGACGCAAATAGACCAGTTCTGTTCTTACGGCGCTAATCCAAGTGGTAAAAGTTGATAGTAGGGAAATGACAGCTGAGGTCATCATCAGGAGATACTGGAAGATAGAGCCGGCAGGACTTCCTAATGACAGAAGGGTCAGGCTGGAGACAAAGCCAGGGGCCATCTAGGGCTGGTTCTCGGGCATCACGGGGTGCCAACGAATGTGATAAAGAAGACAAAAAATCTTTGACCGAAATTGGTAATGATTAGCCAGTGATAGAGAGAGTGATATTCTAGATGTGATGTGAAGTATATCAAAGGGAAAGAATCATCAATTGGGTCAAACACCATCTTTAGGTCAACGAAGGTGGAGATTTAGCATAAAGATAAAGAATAGTCATTCTATTTAACAACATGAAGATATTATTCACACGGCAAGAACCATTTTAGCCAGCTGATGAAAACTACACATCAAAAGAGTACAAGGAGATTCTTAACTCTAGTATCAGTTTTATCACTTATGGAAAGAAAATACAAATTTAAAAATACAGAATTTAAGAGAGCTGCAAGAAACACAAGTGCCTTCGAAAAGAAGAAAAGTTTCTGTTAGGAAAATAATAGGGATATAAGAAACCTATGTAAGTATGAAAGGTCATACATATTAGAAGATAAATGGAAATAGTTTCAGGAACTTGTAAAATTGAGATAAAAAGACAGAACAAGGTACTTGAAAACCATGTAGAGTTTAGGAGCAGAATAAAGGAGATCTAGAGCTCGGAGTCCTCTTTTGTTGCTTGGTATAAAAAGGACTAATGGCACAATGACACCATGAAAATGGGGTCATTTAATCACACCTACCTATTTTAATGTTACATATGCATACATATATGTGCTATAGATGTGTCCACCTATTCCTTAGTCCCTATTTTCATCGCAGCCGGAATCTGAATAGTCTCTTTTCGTAACACCAGCTCCACAAACTAATCCTCCTTCAAGTGCCCTGTAGCTTTCCCAGAAGAGGAAATAGGTGTTACTTTCTCTCTGAGTGATGGCTTCTGTTATAGCACTTTCTCGCTGATGCAGAGCCAACGCTGAGGGAAATGGCTGTTTGTACTGTTTTCCCTTTGTGAGCCAAATGGAAAATAGCAGTGTTTTGAAACACCTGTTTTGAGATTTCTGTAGTTACAGGAAATAGTTGAGCAGGATACAGATGAGCAGTGAGAACAAACTGAACCCTCAAAGAATAATACAATGATACTCCACTGTGAAGCAAAATTAAAACAAATAGAAAAATTGCTTGAATCTTATAGGAGCAGATACACAGAATACTAAATAAATGCTTCCTAAACTACTGCAGCTGCCTGCAACCCCAGGATGCCATCTGTTACTTAGCGTGTGACTTTTTTTTTTTTAAGCACAATGGTCAGAATAAACACGTCTACCTTTATGTTTATTTTCTATGACTATTAACCAAAACTTCCCTAAGAACTTTAGGTAAGGTGGAGTGTGGAAGAAGGGAAAGGTTTTAACTATTATCTTCTACCTATTAATTAATCTTGAAAACATACGTGTACCCCAAGAATTTTCTATAAACGAATTGAATGTGTTACAAATAAGCACCAGCACACAGAATAAACTGCCGTCTAGGTCTGTGATTTCATCTGCTGTTTCCAAACCTCACTGTCCTTCCTCAAAACAGATTTCTAGCCCCAACACTAGGGGCACCGGAGCAGACTCTCTGGGCAAGCTGCATTGTCTGTAATAGGCCCTGAGTAATACTATTGTGCATGGAGGTTGAAAAACATTGATGTAATCAGGTGAAAATATTGTCTTGCAATAATTAACTTTGAGGAAAAAAAAAGCAAGCAATGGCAAATGTAAGATATCTTTGTTATTAATATATTTAAGAGTTACAATTATCTCTGTTCATATTTTTAATGCTTCTGCTTGAATTGAATCTTAAGATATTCATGATCTGACAGTTCTTTGTGGGTAGCAGTGTGGGTTACACATGGTATAGGGCGAAGAGCGGATGCAGAATATGCATAAGTAGGCGGTTGGTACTGCAGGAGAAGTCCATGTTTTCACAATCGTGGATGAGCCTGCTTATGTTGGAAAAGGAGGCCATGCGGAACGTACCATTCAGTGCTCGATCAACCACTGGCATTAGATTTTCATATGAGAATAATGCAAAGATAACTAGAATGGGAGGCTATCTTGCAGGTTGCAGGATTTCCTAAGGCACGTACTGAAATGAAATTAATGATTGCTATTGATTTCCTTTTAGTTTGGCCATATTGCAGTTACACTCAGCTATCAAGAAAATCATTTGATCTCATGCACTAAACCCCAGTGCATGAAATCAAATGGCGCTGGGAGCACCACAGCTTTTGGCAGGGTTATAAGACTTTCTTAAACTGCTGCGACATACGCAGGAGTTTGCACAGGGAGACCTGAGAGATGTCTAAAAGTTCCCATCCAAATCCCCACTTACAATTTCTGAAATTTCATGATTATTCTCATTGTCATTCTATCAAGAGCAGTCTTCTTTCTTCTACACTGAAATACAGACAGACGAATGAGAACTCTCACATCGCTTTAATAGCTTGTTAGTATGAATTTTAAAATGTTCATATTTCATGTAGAAGAGTTAGGTAAGATATGCATATGTGATGGAAAAGAAAACAAACAAAACACCAAGAAAACTTTTCATTAACTGGTTTCTTTATTCCTATGCAGCATGAATAACATTAATTTCTTCTATCTGTTTAGCAAAACAATAGGGATCTTGTCAATCTAGGAAACAAATATTCAGATCCTCTAATACTATCAACATCGGTCTTTCCTTCTTCCCATCTTAATTATAACAATGATATGTGATTTATTAAAATATTCTTCAAAAGAGAGCTGGTTAACTGATTACTTCATAGTAACAAAGCTGTGTTTATATTTTATTCTGCGTAGTGGATATTTGTGTTTATACTGTATAATATTTAAAAAGAATAATACACTTTTCTTCAGTAAAAGCTAAAATAAAATCTAATTATTAATATCTATATGATTTTAAAAACAAAACCAATAAAGCTCTTATCATTCTGCACACTGGACTTTTATGAAAATTTGCAAAATGGTGTATGTAAAGGAAAGAGCGGGGCTAGGTATTCAGCTCAGTGATTAGAGTGCTTGCCTTGCAAGCACAAGGGCCTGAGTTCGATATCCGGCACCACCAAAAAAAAAAAAAAAAAAAAAAGGAAAGAGCTAAAAAGGAAAATACCATTCAGCCTAGAGGCACATAATTTTATCTGAAGTAGCAGATTGTTTTCAGAAATCACAACACAGGTGGGCAGGATTATTGCCCACATTCTGTGCTGTTCCTAGTGAGGTCAGTGGATAATAGAGTTTCCTCCACACATTATCTAATCACTGGTGAAGCTGCTTTAATGCAATCACCCTACTGGATGATGAAATAAAGCAGTATTGCCTCAGCTTCCCTGGACTGCTAATGTGAGCTGGGAGGAAGTAGTTCTTTGTCAATTTGTCTCAGTTGTTTTGTATCAGCTGCAAAAGGCCTTTCTCTTTTAAAAAGACTTCTGCTCGTGCATTGCAAATACAAAACTGGGGACAAGAATGAATCAGAAGCAGTTTAAACTGATCATAGTATTTTATGTTCACATTTTAAAACTCAGTCTAAAAATTCAGTCTTTAGATATGTCAAATATAATAAATAATGCAATAGTTTTGTTTTTTAAATGCCTGGTTGAACTTTTAGTACTTCTCAAGAGAAATTTTGTGTTGGGACAAAAATACAAAGTAGAAATTAAGGACTAAAATGTGAAAACAATGTTCTATTTAAATATTATTTTGGTGGTACCTAAAGGATCAATTATGATAATACTGTTTGGGGAAGATATTGTCATGGATTTTTACAGTTTCTTGAAGCAATCGTCTGATCTTTATACTTCACATAATCTACTATAACTATACTAAACCCAAATCTAAAATTATGTCTAAATTTGTTGCATACACAAACTAATCCTCGAGATTCTACCTTCAATGAATGAAGAAAAAGCAATTTGAGGTAAACACTCTAAGCTCCTAATCTAGTATACTTTGATTTTTAATGTGCAAAATTCTAGAACATTGGGCAGCAAATAATAAAATGCATACTTTTTGGGATAAAAAATATTTTACAATATTTTATTTATTTTAAGTTTATATGTTATAATCCCAATGTTAGACCATCTATTTTATAAAGATTGTGTACTATCTAATTTAGTGAACTAGCTAGTACTTCATCATGTGCATTGAATTGCATTAAATTGCACTTAGAAGAGATCAATATAATTTGCTATTTACCAAAGAAATTGGTTTAAATTTTGTTAAATGCTTATTTTACACAGTTACTAACAATTTCAAAGTTTTTAAAAATATGAAATATACATTCTCTCTGAAAATAAATTTGTATAATATTACTTTTGAATTATTAAAAGTGATCAGACTAAATATCTGTAAAAAGTTGTTTCATTGTCAAGATATTGGGTAACTATATCAATGTTTTAGTTCTTACTCAGATATATTAACCTCAGGTTTTATATATTGCTAGTTATGTGGAGAACTTCATTTTATAGTTTAAAGAGATACATTCTATCAATTCCTTGCATTGTTTTCATTAACCTTCATTATCACTTTCTAGTGTGAATGTAATTGTGTTCATGAAAATGAAGTCACCAGACCTCCTCATGAACATGCAGGTGAGGACAGGCCAAGTTTAGAGACTGTGACATCTTTTCAAGTATCTTTTGAGTAATGCTTGGGGTAGCCCTGAGAAAATAAAAATGTACCGTTTGTTGATAAAAAGCTAACAGGCCAAGGAAGCTTTCTACATCTTCTCTTCAGAGCATTTTTGAATGAAGAATGGAAATGCAGCTAAGTAGAGGGACTCAATTCCACTCCAGTTCAGAAAAAGCTTTTTTCTGAGGTTGAGCTGATACAATGTTCAAGCAAATGATGAAGGCATTTCTGAGTATGAAAGATGGAGAGACAAGCCAAAAAAAAAAAAAAAAAACAAATTAAAACTAAGCAGAACTGAATTTTCCTCCAGACACGCTCATGTAGATCAGCAAATAATCCCTGTAGGAATCTTGTTTTTATACACGAGTAGAGTTCATATGTCAGGAAAATGGACAAATAAATAGAACATGCTACGTTTTAAGAGAGCTAAACACAATATAAGACTGTTTTCATAGAAAATTATAATGAGTTTTGTCATACAAAACTATCATCTGAAAAGAAATATACCTCTATTATATTTATGGAAATATGTAGAAAGTGTATTTTTAAAAAGAAATTAAAGGTAAGAACACTAATATTCATAAGGCTAGGATATATACTAAACAAGACTTTCACTCTAAAAATGTACATTCAAATTATTTGATTAGGAAACCTCTATTGTAAAGAAGTTGAGTGTATTATAGTTTTCAGGCTTCTTCAAAATGTTTGATCAGAGAAAATGTAAGAATATGTTAACACAGTGTTGTCTGTAGAAGGAAATAAATTGCATGCATTCTCGATGGGTTGTGGGGGTGAATGTGCCCTGAAAAGAACAAAATTTAATCTCCAAGATCTCTCACTTGCTCTGCCCTTTCTAAGGATGTGTATTTTATATTTATAACTTTGTATTTTTATACAAACCTCTAAAACTTGTATGGATTTCAAGACTCACTAAACAGATTTTCCCGTGAAGGTATTAGAGTCTAGATTCAAGTAACAGGAAGAATTGACCAAAAAAAAAAAAAAAAAAGTTTTCATCCTTGTCAAGCACTTAAGCTTTTGCTCCTCAGTATTACTTTGCCTTCATGTAAATGAAACATTTTGAATTCCTCATTTTCCTTGTGTTCTACAATATCTTTTCATTCTCTCTTTTAAAAAGATAAAGAGTAATGGTAATTGTTTCCAGATCAGATTTATAAATACTCACTGGGGATTGTTGAATTGTAGCAACTCTATTCTTCCAACATTGATAGTCTGTAGTATGTTTCCAATAATCTATGAATTTAGGAGCATTTTCTTTAACCTGGAGAAAAGTAGTACTACTTTACATAAGTAGAATCTTGAGTTTAGAGAAAAAAAATTTAAATTTAACTTGTGATGCTAAAGTGTACTTTTATATATGTTGAATTCATAGTAAACTTAGAGTGTTATGACCACCTGCCAGAATGTACATGCTTGTGTTTGGGGCAAGAAAGACAGAGAGAGACAGAGAGAGAGAGAGGGAGGGAGAGAGAGAAAGAAGAGAAGGGAGAAGGGAAAGGGAGAGGGAGAAGGAGGGGGAGAGGGGAGAGGATAGAGAAAGAGAGGAGAGGGGAATTCTCAGTTGCTGAGGCACTTATTTAAGTAAGCAGAATCTAATTTTAGAGTGTTTGGCCTACAGTACTATTGCTGCATAAAATCTGCCTAGACATTTGAGAATGAAGTTCAACAAGGTCTAAGAGCTAAGTCCAGGGAATAAATTTATTCCAGTTTTAGCAACCAATACCTCCTTCCTGCCAGTTTCCATCCCCAGCCTTTTCATTGACCTGGCTGTGAAAATGAAAAAATATATTTTAGAGAAAGACAGAGGGATGCTTTCCATCTACTCCTAAGAAGATCAATTAGCTGCAATTTTATAAATTAAAAATAATTATTGTGATTTCTCCTACATGAATATATACTACTGGTATTAACAGTTTACTGTAATTGTGATAATAACTTGTAATAATAATCTCAGTGTAAATTCAAGTGGAATGGAGAGAAATTGGTAATACTTTCAGTATCATTTCATATACAAAACATGGGTGGACATATTTCTTTTCCAGCCATATAACATGGAGCTCTTATTTTACACTATACACCATATATGGTAAAAAACAATCAGTTTTACAGTGACCTATAATTTCTGCTCTACTTTGCACTGTTCGCTATATATAGTACACTTTTTAATGCTGAATTTGAGCTAATTACCTGCTTTGTAGCTTTGTTGCACACTCCTACACTCATACATGGACAGATGGTTCCAATGTGAGCATGTGCTGATCTAAAGGTTCACCCTAAATTGTTTGGTTCTCACATGATCTTTCTTGATCTGCAGATGGTAGCTCCTTCTTCAGGTTTTTCTATGGTTTGAAATTTTTTGTCTTTCCAAATTCAAAAATTGAAATCTGAGTGGTCAAGGTGATATTATTAGATAGTGGGGTGTTTTGGAGGGCAGAGTCCTTCAGGTGTGGTCAGGGTCCTTGTAGAAGACATCGCAGGAGCTCGTCTGCCTTTTCCATCATAGAAAGAAGAGAGAAGAAATACTTCCCCTGAGTTAGGAAACTGGCCCTCACTTGACACTGAATTTGGGCTTCCTAGCCTCCAAACTGAGAAATAAAATTTTGTTGCTTTAGAAGCCACTCAGTTTATTACATTTTGCTACAGTATAGACATTATCTTCTGTTTTGCACTACACTTTCTATAATTTTCTTTCAGTATCTGTAGACTCGTGTATCTCACTATGACTTACTGATCATAAGTTATGAAAGAAAAGCAGCCCCGTCTTATTAACCTCTGCCTCTACTTTAACTTGGCTCTAACTCTTGTCCCATCCCTTCTGTCTAAAAATGCAAAGTGACACTTAATAGATAGTACATCGCCAGCTACACTTTACCTCATGTGTTCTGTCATTTGGATTATTAGGCATCATTTGCTTTGTTTTTCCTTCTAATTCAAAGATATCCATACAATAGATATTGTAAGTATTCACATTTTTTTCAGATATGAAAACTACAGCCTACTGAATAAGGTTAAAGGATGTACTCGAGTTCATACAACTGAAACAAACGTGCAGGATTCTCAGACACAATTTTCTTAACAGCAAAGCCTAGAAATCTCAATATGCAGTGCTAAATACTACAAATTTAAGAACTTCTAAAACTGTTATTTAGCTTTATATATCAGTATTCTTGACAGTAATAACACCTAAGTGGAAAGAAAAAGGAAAAATAAATTCAGGCGTTGATATAATGTGACACAACACGCTTTGATGTGAATGACAAATTACTACATAAGGAGAAAAATGTTAGTACATTTTTATAAAATCTTTTCATATGCCTTAATTTTAATATCTTGTTTGAAAGTTGATGTGGATGGACAAAGACCTCTTTAATTAATTGAAGCTGATTTTCCTTAGTCTATGCTGTTATTAATTATTCAATAATGATGTATTACACACTATTCATAATGTATTTTGCGCCATGATACTCAGATTTATACATAATTTATCATTCCTCCACAAAATACCTTTGTTTAAAGCTTATTCATTATTTTATTTTTTTCTTTAAAGGGGTATGCATTAATACATTGAAATGTGCAAAATATCAAATACATTTTATTTTAAGTATTTAGTTTATACAATTTTCTATACATTGATACTCATATAAGTACCACAAAAATTAAGACTAGGAACATTCTTAGCATCCTACAAGGTCCCTGAGTGCTTGTTCATTGACATTTCCTATGAAAGACATAATCTGTCTTCTTTGACCATAAATCAGTTATATTTGTTTTGAACTGTAAATAAATGGAAATATACAGCACATACTTTTTCCTTCCTCTCCCAACTATCTGTGATGTCCATGTATATGTCATACACTATATTTTTATCATTAACTATTGACCTACATTTTTCTCACTTTCTGTCCATTAGAAATAAAGCTGGTGGAAAAATTCCTCAAAATAAATTGCGTTAAAATCATGGGCCCAGTTTTGTATACATACCTAAAAATGGAATTGCTGAATCAAAAAGAAAACATATAACTAAAATTTAAATATGTGTTAATTGAAAGTATTATGTTTACATATAAGAAAACGATGCCCAGAACTATAAACTGAAAACTTCGATAGGTTTGAGTTTGGTTATCTTCGTAATCATATTTATACTGGGATAGCATGAACACAATTCTTCTCACACACTCAATACAGAAAGCAGAAGCCACATCCGTGTTTACCAAGTTATATTTAGGGTTTTCTCCCGCATCACCAATCATTTACACAGTGAACACCAATAATTCAGTACAATTCTGACACGATATACTTAGATTAAAGGCTCTGTCACACAAGCTTACTCCCACTTCAGGTGACACTCACAAGTTGTATATTGTGGTCTATACTACTGACCAGCTGCAAATCAGAATTCTCACTTCTTCATCTTTAGATTCAATGAATCTGGTGGGATATTAATTTATAATAAAGGATATTATAAAGGCTACAGCTGAATTCCCAAATGAAGGAATGTGTGGGACAAAGTATGTGCGAAGAGGTGTGTAGCTTCTTATGTGTTTTCCTCATTCCTTCCAAGAACCTGCAGGTACTCAGCAGAAAAGAAACTCTCCAAACACATTACATGGGTGTGGCTGATTACATCTTTGCCCACCGCTTGTTAACTGACACTTCAACTTTTCTCACCTCCTCTGAAGCTCGGGGTAAGATTGAAAGCTCCAATTCTGTAGTCTCTTTGTAGTTTCTCCAGTGATCTAGCCCCAGATTGAGACCTTCCCCAAGCCCACCAAACACTGTCTCATTAAAACAAAGAATACTCTTAGTGCATGGAAATTCCAACAGATTTAGGAATTTGTCAGTGCAACAGCACAGAGTATTTCCTGCACAGTGGAGAGCATTTGGCAAAGGAATGATAATATGCTCACATGTAAAATTTAACTGAAAATTAAAAACCTGGGCACGTGCCTTACTGATGGGTGAATGATCCTGTAAGGACAAATGCAAGATCAACTACTGAGACTGGGGAGGCGATGAAACACAAGCCTTGTCTATACCGTTATGCTGAAAGCGAGCCTACTCAGTCTTAATCTTAGGAAAGAAGTGGCTAGTCGGACAACATAGCCCTGGGCATCCTGGGAGAGCTGAGGAGCAGGGGCGGCTTCAAAACCTGGAACAATGCTCACACGGCCTCAAATGTCATGAATCGGATCTCAAGAACAGTCTGCAATACAGGACTACTTTTGGGGCTGGGGATTTAGCTCAGTGGTTAGAGCAATTGCCTCGCAAGCACGAGCCCCTGAGTTTGATCCCCAGCACATACACACACAAAAAAAGCAGAGTTACTTTTGAGGCAGGGTCCTTGACCCAAAGCTTTGGACTATTCGTGTTTTGCTTGACAGTCAAAATTCGACCTTAGAAAAATATTTATTTAAAAGAAAAGAGTGAGGAATAATAAGGGCTCACGATCCACAATACAGATTGAATTTTAAATTGAATGGAATTTATCCAAAATGAACTTATTAAATTGTCCACCTATGTAAACATAATTAGTATTTTCTATTTATATATATAATGAAACAATATATTTATATTTTACTCATTTCTTACTTTCTCTGTTTATGTGATTTTTTTTTTAAACTTCAGGACATACAACTATATTCACAATGTTAGACAAAATGTAACAAAATACAACTACATGTTATTGGCAAAAAGCCCAGTTATGACCTGAAAGAATGATTTAAAAGGCAATAAATGACAAATAAATTCTGTCATCTTTTAAACAGGAAGGATCTTTTAAAATAGATGAATATGGATTAATTGATGTCTGCAAAGTCTTAAACTGAGTAAAAAAATTGTGAGTTGAAAATTCTTCCATGGGTCTGTTTGCTTATAAATTTAAATAGTTATAATTCCTGTACCACAGAGCACAACTACTCAGACCTTGGAATATCTTTGATGTTTTCCAGTCCATAAGAAATATAAGATAAACACATTTATTTTTATCGATTTTTTTTCCTACTCCCTGAAGGGAATGTCATCCTATGTCAGCAATTTACTCTCTCCCAGCAAGTCATATTTCAGAATCTCAGTCAGAACAAAGGAAATATAAACCTTCAGAAGGGCCGCTTATTCTTTTCTTCCATTATTTTTGTTATGAATGTTTTTAAACACATATAAAATTTGAAATATATTCATAGTGATCTCTCACATGCTTACTACCCAAAAGTGACAATGTCTTATCACATATTCACATTTTCTTTATGATCCATCATTCCCTTATATATTCAAACTAAACAATGCAAAACTGAACTTCTGGATTATGTATACCCCATGCCATAATTATGTCAATTCTATGCTTTGTGTACTTATTTTAAACTCTAATTTTCATTTATTATATAATGCATATATTAAAACACTAAAATACTACTATTCAAAAGTTATAGGGAAAGTAATATGAGATGCTGCTGACTCAAGAGCAAACACTTCTACAGAATACAAATCATATTCTCACTTGGCCAATAATTCTTTGTATAACTATATAATACTTCCACTTTTGGGTATTTTTGATTTGTATGTATTATTTCCAGTCTCTGAATTCTTTTATATGATTGTTTCCTTGCCTCTATGGCTTCTGTTCAGAAAATGCCAAAGCTATGTTAGCAAACACTTAAGATTTTTCTTCTAATTCCAGATTTTGTACTCTTCTATTACTCTTTACCGTCACTCCAATTTTCCTGTAGTATATTAAAAATAAAATCCAACAAATACGATACTTATTTCCCACCTTGTTCTGCCTAACACCTCAACATATTCGTGCTTCATTTTAATTTTGTCACCTAACTGATATTACTCCTATAAAAGTCTATTTGAGTTCTTTGGAAACTGCTTGAAACGTCCCATAGAAAAGTTACATTTCAAGTATTGTACAAAGCAGCTTCATTAATGACCATGATAATGGCATTTAATTATCAGGTATTTTCTACCATGCACTTTTTTTAAACCACCCTTTTCTTACAGAAGGGTTTTTGTTTGTTTGTTTGTTTGTTTGTTTGTTTTTGGTGATACTGTAGACAGGTTGTCTCACATGTAAAGTTAAAAGATTTTTTTTTCTTTTTTTTTTGGTGCCGGGGATCGAACTCAGGGCTTTGTGCTTGGAAGGCAAGCACTCTAACCACTGAGCTAAATCCCAAGCCCCAAAAGAAGATTTTTTTTAAATTAGCAGATTTTAGAAAGTCAGCATTTTTGTCAGTGTAGAACTAAATGCCTGTAAGACAGAAATCTGTTATTAGGGCCCAAAAACCTCTGTGTCACACAATAACTCAAATGTCTAAACATGCCTCCAAGAAATAACAAAGCTGTTAATAATGATCTTCCTGTACATGCTAGGGAAGAAAACCGTAATCTGTCTTCCAGGAACTCCCACATGGAAACATCAGAAAAGAATATTTCTGGAAGTCACAAAAGACAGAAAACATTCTCCCTGAATTTCACCAGGATACAAATTTGTTGGAAAGAAAAAAAAAATAAAAGAAAGAAAGAAAGAATTCTAAGAATTGCAAGAGTTTTTCTAGGCTGCTTAGCTATCAGTGGGCTCAATGGGTCAGAGGTGAGAGGTATGCACAGAAGGTTTATTCTTCTCTTGGAAGGTCTTTATTTCTGCTTTGATTTTGAAGGATAGCTTTGCTGGATCTGGTGTTCTGGCTTGACAGTTAATCACTTCCAGGGTTTTAAATATGTATATTATCCCATGGCCTCCTGGACTTTAGGGTTTCTGCAAAGAAGGCTGTAGTTATTCTGATGGGTTTTCCTCTATCAATGACTTGGCATTTCTCCCTTGCTGCTTTCAATATTCTTTCTTTTTCTGTAGTCTTGCTATTTTAAGGATAATGTAGCATCAGAAGTTCTTTTCTGGTCCTGCATGTTTCATGTTCTAAATTTCTCCTGTGCATGGATGTCTAGGAGGTGTGATCCACAAACTATAATAAATGTTTACATTAAAAATTTTTATTATAGTAAAAGACACATTGCCATTAATCTTCTGCTAAATATCCTCACTTCAAGTACACTGATCCCACTATTCTTGCCACTTTCTGAAGCAGTTCTGGAAGTAGTCTGTTGTGAATGCCTTTAGTTGCACTCCCATAGCTGCCTCATTGTCCTGAATCAACCCAAAATACTTACTTAAGGGTGACTTTGACGTTGGAGAAGAGCCAGACATCCCATGGTGCCAGATCTGGTGATAAAGGTGGATGAGAACATGCTACAAGCCTGGCTTTGATTTGGTGACTCAGGAAGGCAGCATTCATTATAGTTTTGATCACAGCTTGTAAAAACACTCAGAAAAGAGGACTTCCAAAACTGCTTCAGAAACCGGCAAGGAGGATGACGTGAGTGTGTTCTAAAGAAAGGGTGAGTATTTTGAGGCAAATTAAAAGCAATATATCTTTTGCTATAATGTTTTTTTAATTTATATATTTGGCATGTATTTTGATCACCTATTGTGTGTCTTTCACAAGATTTGGAAAGTTTTTGTTATTCCTTTATTAAACAGATTTTTCTATGCCATTAGCCTGAACCTCGTCACCCAATTGTACACCAAAAATTCATTAATTTGGCCTTTTAACAATGTCCCAGAATTCTTGGATTTTTCTCTCTCTCCTTTTATCTATATTCTTTAAATCCTCAAATTTATATACAAGTTCCTCAAATTGAAATTCCTCAAACTTATCTTCAAGCCCTGAAATTCTGACTTGTCCTTGGTCCTACTGATTGTTGAGATTTTGTCTTAATTTTCTCTTGGCTGAAACAAAATATCCAATGTCCAAACTTAAAAGAGAAAAGGTTTATTGTAGTTCACAGTTTGTAGAGGTTTCAGTTTATAACTGGCTGGCTCTAATGCAGGATGGCATGGCAGAGGAACATCACAAGGGAGAAACTGCTCATGGCAGGCAGAAGGCAGCAAGGCAGCAAAGTAGAGAAAAAGCAGCAAGTAAAAAGCACCAAGTGACAAGCAATGACAACGGCCCCCTTTCTGCCCCTTTTGTTCTATCCAGACTATCTGTGCTTAGGGCAGGTAGCACTCATACTCAGAGTGGGTGTTTTCATTATCCACACCCAGAACTATGCCAAACCAATCAGTGGACTAATTTAGTAACCACACCCTTAATCCAGCATCACCCACTCTAGATCCAGCCGCTTCTGAAAAGCCCAACCTATGAACACACGAGGCTTTGAAGGGATGTCTAGACACAAGCAATGACGGTCTTTATACTGAGTTTATTTGACTTATTGTGCTTATTATGTCCAGGATTTCTATTTTTTTCTTCTTCATAATTTCTATCACTTAGTTGAATTATTTCTTCATACTCTGCATTATCTTCCTTAAGTCACTGTATTATTTGCAGATTGTTAGAAGTCATTAATTCTTTTATAAATCAATCTTTTGAATTCTTTCTCTAGTATTCATATTCATTTTAATGGAAAGGTCAATTATTTCTTAAAAGATGCACAGTGTTTTAAAACCCTCACAACAGTAAATAATTGTTCTGATTTTATAACATTTTTGATATTACTTGATGCTAACATATATTTAAAATTTTATGGATCTCGTGATAGATACAGTAGAACTACATGTTTCTGGGGCTGTATTCTGTGTTTCCCTACTATATATGCATAAGTATTGCAAACATTATGCAGACATCTAAATATTTGTAGATTTTTATGTCATGCCACAAAAAGCAAGTGCTTTAAAATGTATATAAGCACTGACCAATAATATTGCATAGATGCCTTGTGACAGAGAAACAGTAAAGTGAAGTGCATAATATCCCAGATTCTATAGCCATATTACTTGGGTCTGAATGATGCTTCCAACTCTTTGAGAAAGTAATTAAGTTATCTGTGCCTCTTTTACCTAGTACGTAAAATTGGAATAGTAACTGCTACACATAGTTCATAGATTTATTGTGAGAATTATGGATGTTATGATATGAAAAATACAAGTGTGTTCAGCACACTGGTACTCAGTATATAAGAATTGGGGCAGAAAACAGAGTGTTTTATTTGTATGTCATTGTCTGATTATCCCAAAGGGCAGTTTGAGAAATGAACTTTGGATGAAATGAAGGAGAGATATTTGGATTTTCTTCAAATATTTTTATTAAAAAATCTTGTATATACTTGTAGAATTCTACTTTTGTATATGGCTGCCCTGCCGATTGGACTTCCAGCTCAATTAGATATAATTGTATAATAGTCATTAATAAGACAAAGAGAAATTAATAGGAACATCAAATGCTAGAGAAATTTATATTGAATGATTTATGGTTAAAATTAACCTTAATAAAATTACTGAACTTCAATTGTAAGAAAGAACAATTAAAATTACCAAGACAAAACAGCAAAACACTTTTCAGCTATAATGTCATTCTGAACTTAGTCTTTTCCATATTCATATTCATTTCAAGAAAATGCAGAGTAAATGTGCATAATTGAGTACAAGAAGAGTAGTGGGAGGGCTTGTTTTAAATTTTTTTTGTATTTTATAGAGTTTAAAGAAATACATTTAATTACAATTAGAAAATGTTTTTGGGGGGAGGAAATAAAAAATTGCCAAGTGACAAAATTCTATTAAATGAACATGAAATTATGATATAATAGCTATAAACATTAAACAAAAATTTAAACTAAATAATTGCCAATAGGAAACAGAATATAAATTAAAAAACATCATGTCTCTGGCACTTTAAATTCTCTATTGGTAAATTTTTAATTTTAAAATTCTGCTTCTAAGAATGTTATTTTAATTGTAGTCAGCATTAATGGAAATTTTTAGTGCATAGTCATAAAAGAGGATTTGGACTTGGAGTTGGCAGATACACAGACATTAAATTACTCAAGCACTAACTTGTATTATTTCTGAAAAAAAATGAGAATGGAGAATTCCTCTAATAAATACTTCTAATCTCTTTTAAAATTTTGCACATGTAGCAAATTCTGTGTAGACATTCATGGAAATGTGTTTCTGGAGGCAAAAAATTTAGGTTTAAAATGTGTATGACTTGAGGGAATTTATGTAAATTTCCTAAGTGATATTTTCCTTATGGGAAAATAACGTGAATGAAAGACCATGCTCTAAATCATGTGCTACAACTTGAGGAAGAGTGTGAACATTCAATTAGGTAACTCATGTAAATAATTTAGCACAATATCTTTATAAAATAATCACAGTAGTTATATTTATATATATTTATTTTTCTCATTAATTTCACTCCAATTGTATTTCAATGAGTTAAGGGTAAAATGATTATGAAAAACTTAAAGATTCGTTACACCGATGATGTAGATTTTTTTTCAGGTTATATGAACAATTTAATTGACTCATAGCAGAATGTGCATTTTAATCTTCCTTTGAAATTATACATTATTTCTCAGAACAAAAGATAAAAGTTCAACTCCAGTTTCAAAAGATGAAAGTCCCAAAAGAAGTCTCACTGCATAAACTGATCTATTATTTTCTTCAACCTAAATCGACATTCAGAGTTTAGTGGAAATAAAGTTCAATATGTTTAATATCATTGTCCCCTCACTGAGAAAACTTAGCATGAGCACTCAATGTTTTTTTTCTGAATCCAGGCCCTCTGGGGAATTCATACATTTCACCCACTGCTTTCACTAATTTAAAATCCGAAAACTACTTGGATGATTTTTTAAGCTTGAATCTTTTCACTATGTATGTGGAGAAGTGCTTAATAACTTTCTTTTCCTTAAGTGTCTATATTTACTTACAAAGAATTAATTTTTGATGTCTATTTACAGTTCTGAAGAAATCTGGGGGAATCTCGTGGCAGCTCTATAATTTCACTGATTAACAGTCTGTGACAGAATGAATAAAATTTAAATTCTCATAGTACAGAGTTAATTAATATATTCAATTTTCTTTCAAAGGTGCAATGGAGATGGGTAACTTGGAATTTGTGATATATTTACCTCTGGTCCCTTAATTATTGATTTTTGCTGCTACATATCTATTTTTTTCTTTTTATTCTTTGAATAAATAAGTGTAAGTCTCTGCAAAGACTCCACTCAGTATTACTTCATTCATGTTAATGCTTTCCTCTTGTCAGATCTGGTTCAATACATTTAATCATTTTCTTTTATTTCTTCAATTTAATGATTTGACATGGTGTTTGAAAGAATCATACCTGTTTTCAGATGGAGGGAATTTTGTTTGCACACATTTGTGCACAATCTTTAGCTCTGTTCATCTATATAATCTCAAATCTGGCAGGAGGTTTAAGAGACATTGCAATTGTGCAAATCTAATAATTGCTGAGAGAATATAGATGTTATATCAGAAAAATGTGATCTGTTTGCTGTAGAAGCCCATTTCTAGACAAGTATGCATACTGCCTGCATGCATTGTGTTTCTAATGAAACCAGGATAATTTAGAAGGGCCTCCCTCATTTTTCACATGATGCATTTCTATAGTGATAATAACTTTTCTCTTATTTTCTCCTCAACCACAGTAATCATTCGCATCTGCAATTCTCACCTCTTTCCTTTAAAAATCAAGGCAATTTTGTATTTTAATACTGCTCTACCACACTGAACACAGTCATTAAATGTTAGCCTATTGTGACAAATGGTGACCCATATTTTAATATCATTTTATTTCCCTGTCTCTCTGCTTCCACTCTACCTATAATTAACTACCTCTATTAGCATAAAGAACATATGGAGGCGTGTGTGTAGGAGTTGCGGATATGACACTCAATAATACAGCATGGAAGACAGTATCAGGACCATGGAGAATGCACTCACATTTTGAGATTGTGGATTTTCACTTTGAAAAAAATCAGAAAGATGGGATTTTTTAAAAACTGAAAAGTCCTCTGTAGCAATTCAGGAAGGGAAATGATTATTAAACTAAGTAATTTCTGGTAAGTCTCGCTAAACTTTGTCATTAGGGCTCAGTTGAAAAATAACCAAGAAGGTGCAAAGATGTTCTTAAATTACCTCCCATCCCGAGCAACTCCCTGTGTGCTCCAATTTTTGTGTATCCTTCATAATTACTGATCTCAGTTCTGTTATGATAATCTAAATCCCTCCTTAGGTTTTTCAACTCCAAGCTTTATCTTTTTTATCCATGGAGAGTCTCCCCATATAGTAACAGCCAGCACTGAGCTCATGCAAAAAATTTATCTGTTTAAAAAATACTGGTACCCAAAATATACAAAGACTCTTAAAACTCAACAATATGAATTTAAAAATTAGATTACAGTTTGGGCACAAAGTATGGACAGATATCACACCAGAGAAGATAGAGAGATGGCAAATAAATATTTCGAAAGATTCTTAATAACACATGTCATCAGGGAATTGCAAATAAGCACAAACCAGTAAAGTATATGATGTTTTATTTTGAACTATTTTTATCCTTTTCTCTGTAACTCCTTGGTAGCCTTGAAAACCAGCTGTTTTGCATCATCGAAAGAAAATGAGCTTTTAAGTCCTCCAAAAGTCTCATCCACAAAAATTGCCATAAATTGATTTATTCAGAAACCACTCGGAAAAAGTTTGAATCATTAGGCTCGTATTTATTTGACTGCCTAAGGATCTAAAATACCAAGCATACCAACAGGGATGTGCATAAATCCGAGCAACAGGAAACATTTAAGAAGAACTTGGATGAGAATTAGTTTACAATTGGCAAGCATATCTTCATATTCAGAAAGCACAATGAATCCCATGCTGAATAAGCACAATTAAGCCCACATGGTAAAACTGCAGAATGCAAAAAACATACAAAAATTCTGCAAGCAACTAAAGGAAAGTAAAAGAATTCTCTATCAAGTATGCAGATACATGCCTATAATCCCAGCACTCAAGAGGCTGAGGCAGGAGAATCACCATACATTCAAGGCCATCCTGCACTACATAGTGAGTTGAAGGCCAGCCTGAACTAAATATTGAGACACAGTCTCAAAAAACAAAAACAAAACAAAAAGATTTTTCTAAGTTACACTTTAAGAGAGGTTTTAACACAGGTGGAAAAAGATACCTCTTTTGTATTTTTAAGTGGTTACAAAACTGTAATAAACTTGTGGGCAAAGCTGTATCTGATGTTCAAAGAATAAAAACAATGTTAATAATAACTTATGAAATAAATCATTTAAATGATTTACAAATGATGGGTAACATTGTGGAATTATGGTGTTGAATATTGACAGATTTATTTTATTGTAGAGAAAGACAATGTTATATAGATTTGATGAATGTTAGCTGAGGCATGAAGTTAGAAGAAAATTTATGATGAAATAGCAAAAGTGGTTAGATAATTTTGAATCTGTTAGGAAAAATGCAGTTAAAACAAACAGAAATAACAAAAAAAGAGAAAGAAAAAAACATACAAAACCAGAACTACATTAAACTTTAAAAACTGTTGGTGGAAATAAAACACAATAAAAATATAAATATATTAAGTTTCCTAAATAAAAGACAAAGATGGTCAAATTAATTTAATGAGACATAGTGAACTACATTATGTCTAGCAGAGAAATTCAAATGAAGATTCCTAAAAATGGTGATGGTAAAAGAAGGACTAACGATTTTACTAAGAAAATTGAACAGAAGACAAATACATGCATATTAAAATTGTGTGTATAATACATGTACACAGATCTTCTTTGACTTATGATGGGGTCACATCCTAATTAATTCATCTTAAATTGAAGCTATCAGAAGACAAAAATGTCTTATGATGATACTTTTACAAACTACGTTTTTACAACCAGTATACTGAGTAGCATAGCACAGCACCAGAAAGCACCACATGGTGCGATGTACCATCAGGTGGCCGTGGCCGACAGAGCTTCAGCTAGCTAACCAAGAAACAGCATCATACCACAATATTACCTGTCTGGGAAAACATCAGAATTCAAAATTCAAAGCATGGTTTCTACTGTTTGCATATCAATTTTACATGATCATAAATTTTTAAAAATTGAAAATAAAACTATAGTGAGTCATGGATTACTTCTATATGTATAGTCAGAAGTATGATGAAAATGAATTTGTGCTGAAAGAATTATTACTAAAATGTTTCTTTTTTATTTTATGAAAACAAGAAACATAATTTCATAAGAAAATGATAAGAATAACAGTAGCTAGTATATTGTGTATCATTATCTCAAAAGTAGTTACTCAGAGTATGAGACACACACACACTCCTATTTGGAGTGTCCAACCATTGGAAAAAAAAAAGAAAAAATATATAGCTAAAAAGGAAACATTGGAGTAAATAATTTATGTAGAAAAATTACAAAATATCGCGTTAAATGACAGAATTTCTAAAATAAGAGACAAGTTAAGTTCATGATTTGAAAGACTACATATAATAATGTGCTGATTTTCTCCAATTTTTCTGTAGGTTCAACAAAAGCCCATTCGAAATGGTAGTATTTTTTTCTACCCTGGAATTCGACAAAATTATTTTTGAAAATCATGCGAGTAAGCAAAAGACAAAAAACATCTATAACAACCATAAGAAAGAAGAAGAAATTTGGAGATTTATTGTCTGATCTGAAAAATTACTATATGGATAAAATTATCAGGATGGTGTTGTATTTAGAAAGAATAAATAAATCTCTGAATACAACAGTACTTTAAGAAGTCCATAATTATGCCCACATGCATATAATTTCTAAGTTGCCAAACCAAAAAAAAAAAAAAAAGGTTCCAATAAATCACAAGAAATTAGGAGCTATTTCATGGCAGAAAGGAAATAATAACACAACCCCTACTTCATAAGAGCAAAAAGAATGAATTTTAACAATATTTCTCTGAATAAAGCTATTTAAACGCACACACACTTTATCATGATTTTTTTCACAATAGAAGACTATAACTTGCATTATCTTATGACAAATTATAGTAGAAAATATTTACAGAATGAAATTGATGTAGTATTTGTTAAGGGGTAGATACCACAGTTATAAAATGCAAATTTAGAATATATCAAGAAGTATTTAGACAAGGTTCTACAGGAATATTCACAATGCATCAGGGTTCATTGAATTGTGTGAGGGAAATAATGTAGAAAATGGTGACATAAAATTGTACAAATGGAAGAAACGGAGCATATTTAATCTGAAAATTATCTTGGAAAGTGTAAATTGGTCATATGTAGGTTTGATGACCAGAAGTAAGAGTGGCGGTGGGGGGGGGCCAAAGTTTTGACATATTGCCTAAAAATTTTACTACAATTATTAAGGAAAGCACAAAGCAAACCTGAATAAAAAGCTTTTATCTGGAAGAAAGAGCATCGTCATATATCATTTCGGTGTGCATTAGGCATGATAAAGTATTATTGAAAAGATTTCTGGACTGCAGTAGTGGAAATTTTCTCTGGAGAGATATTGGATTGTAATGAATACTGTAAGCAGGTCTGTAAAAAAGGGTATACTTTAAAATAATCTTCATAAAATATTTGCACCTATTAATTGAATAATTTTTATTTATACATGTTTGCAGTACATAATGTTTAATTCCAACATGGATAGCTGGTATGTGTACTTAACACATTTTAATATTTTTCTTCTGCTTCCCCTCAATTCCCTATCCCTCCACTGATCTCTTGGTCCTCTTACAATTTCCAAAAGATTTCTCTCTCTGTTTTCTATATTCTATCTTATATTTTACTCTGTAAATTATTTATAGTTTTAGTTTCTTATATAAGAGAAATCATATGATATCTGAACTTGTGTCTCTGCGTTATTTCACCTAACATGTGATCTCAAGGTGCACCCATTTTCCTACAAATGACTCAAATATATCTTCCTTATGGCCCAGTAGTACCCCAATGGGTTGAATGCCACATTTTCTTTATCCATTTGTATGTTGATGAGCATATAGGCCACTTCAAGGTTTAGCTACTATGAGTTTTGCTTCTATAAACATGGTTATTCATGTATTACTGTTGTATTCTTTGCGTCTTTCAGGAGGATGCATAGAAGGGGAATAGTGAAGTGAGATGGAATTTCTAGTTTTAGTTTTTAGAGGAACTCCCATTCTCATTAAAATAAAAACAAAAAACAAAAAAGAAAAAAGAAAATTGGATACCATCTACGGATTCTGAGTTTTGAAAAGACAAAACTAATAAAGGGAATTTCATTTCCTTTGTCAATAATAGATTCAAAAGCCTGTGGTTAATTCAACCAATGTTTGCTATTTCCCTGGTTGAAGTTATTTATTCATTGATGGACACCCAAACTAAGCCCAATCACAAGACATGAATTTAAAAAAGAGAGAGAACAAAAGAAAGAAAAAAAAAAAAAGGATCCTATTTACCAGTGCAGCAAGCTATGAGCCAGAAGGGAACTAAACCTATAGTTTATGTTGTTCATAACTCCAAAGGATTAAGGTCAAGACCATGGCAATGTTGAATCAGTGACTTATTCTAAAATTGAAATCTTCTCTGGCTTTAAATTTCAGGTAAAGGAAGTTTGGCAATTAAAGTAATTTGATATTTTCCCTATTAGTTGCTATAAAATTTTTATGTGCACATTTATATGTAACACACACACACAATCACACTTGTCTCATCTCCCTCCTGAGTAGAGATAGTAATGTATTCAGTTCTATTAAATAGATAAATAAGCATAATTTGTTTTGGAAGCACGGATAAAGTAGATCAGTCATGTCTACATGCTTTAGGAAATAGCACACAGTATTCTGTATCACTAGTAGTTTAGTCATTGTGGAAACCTCAAAAAGTCTAAGCAATTAAGAAAAAAGTATTCATAAGTCATTTCATCAGTCAACATAATCCACCTAATCTGCAAAGGCATTTTATTTGCTTCTATTCGCGTTCTTCTCAGCAGGTCGGTAGATGTTCCTCCTCAGTGAAACTCTTCTGGTGCGGTATAAGAAGGCAACATGGCTGCCTTCAGTATTCACTCCCGCTGACCTAGCTAATGAAGGTTGTTCTTTTGGGTTAAGATACTGGCAGAACTTGTGGAAATGTTAAGACCTTGTCTGAGAAGGACAGACGATTTTCCATTAATCCTCCTTCCTATTTTAATCAGTAAAATTAGGTAGTCAGCACTTAGCTTAAATGAGTCTTAGCAAGAGGTCATCAACATTATCTGTGTTACAACGTGGCCTAGAGACATCCCTATTATTAAGTATCAAGGATTAGAGAGTACAGTGGATTTAGGATTTAAAATATAATTGGCCGTGAATAAATGTGTGTTATATAATTCACTTACTTTAAAAGACATGGCTTTCTCCTGCAATGGAGCCGGGAAATAGTCATGTAGTGGCATCTCCTAAAATACTTAAAAATCTTCACTGAGTCAAGTAATCCGGTTTATTTTTATTTTTGAGGGTTTTCTTTTTTTTTTTCCTTTTAATTATACACATTTGTATACTATGAAAGACAAAACTATTTATAGAATATTATTTTGGAGGATTAAATCTTTTGCCTGGATACAAAATTTTTTCATGTACTTTAATATTCTTCCAGTGTTCTAGATTGAACTCATTCTTCACATGAAGAAAAAAGCAACTTATTTCCTTTTAGAGTCTGTGATATTCATTGTCAAGTATCTTCCAGATATGGACTGCATTTTTTATTACTTGTATTTGAGATCACTAGAAATGACACATGAAGAATGAAACGAATCATCTCTCTAACCGATATTTTAAAAGACAAAACTGTATTTTTTATTTTAAAAGAAAATTTACTGATTTTATGCTAGAATTTTTATTCTTTAAAATTACCTCAAACTGTAGAATATGAGAAAAAAACAAATTTCAAAATCCTCTGAATAAATCTTTTTTTAAAGTTTTTCTAATGGAAAAACAGAAGTTAAGTAATCCACTTATGCTCACTGTGTTTGTTCACAGCAGAACCAGAACAATGAGATAACCTAATTTCCCATGCTATCAAATTAGCGTATCAGTAACAATGTCCTAGAAAATGTCTCATTATCTTCCTGGGAATCTGGTTTTTGTCTTCCTTATAAAATGTCACTAGGTAACATTCTACTGCACTATATTTGACCAATTTTTATATATATATATATATATATTTTTTTTTTTTTTTGGTGCTGGGGATCGAACTCTCAGCCTTGTGCTTGTAAGGCAGGCACTCCAACCACTGAGCTAAATCCCCAGCCCTTATTTTAATGCAATTAATATGAAACATAAAAAGGTATTTTTAATGAAAAATGTTTTCTTATGTAATAGCTTAAGCAGAACACCTCAAGCTGGCATCAGCCAGAGAACTAAGTTGTTTTTGAAATGGAAACCAAGTTTAAAACTTTTAAACTTGCCTCTATTTTCATAATTAGAACAAATGACTTTGTTGCTTATGTATGAGTCTTTCGAGTTTCTGTTCATGCTTAGAGCCTTGAAAAAAATGAATCTCTACCCCTTTCATGGCTTACATTCTAACAGAATTACACTAATAAAAATGCATTATTAAGCAGTTATAAGTCCCATAAAAAGAAATAAAACTTTATAGGAGGAAGAAATAAATCCCATTTTGTCATAAATTGACCACTATGATGAGACATGGGGTCAGTGACAGAGCAAGAAGATACTCAAATCCATCTTTTAGTATCAGAATAGCCCTGGAGATTCTATGAGGTGTCAGAAAAACACATTTGAATTCCAACACCACTATCAACCAGGTATGTGATCTTAAAAAGCTTGCATAATCTCTATGAAGCTTAGTTTCTTTATTTATAAAATTAGTTACTACAAAACATCTTGTAGTTTTAGGGCGATGATTAAAAAAGACAAAGCATATTAGATTACCTGAGTGTCTTCCTTATACCAAAAACTTCAAAAATGTTTCCCAGTCTAAAAAAAAAAAAAAAATCTGAGAAAAATTGTCTGTCTTCTTCAGTGTCTTGCAGATTCTTGAGGAAATTTTATTAGGGAATGGGTGTACCTTCATAAAATTCTTGTGTTGTTCCTTGTCCAAGATCGAGGATTTTCTAGTACTGTTGTATCACATTAAGAAAAAAAAAATCTTACTAAAGCTTCTCTGAGATGGATAAATGGTCAATGTCAATGAAATGTTAAAAGTAACCACTTTGAAGACAGCACAACTTGTTTTCATCCTTTGTTTTCCACTTGTTTACTCTGTGCTTTGGGTAAAAATCAATCACTATTTCTATGCCCCATTCTCTAAAATGGAAAAAAAATGGAGGAAAATAGTA
Organism: Hystrix cristata; assembly: GCA_004026905.1. Lineage (NCBI taxonomy): Eukaryota > Metazoa > Chordata > Mammalia > Rodentia > Hystricidae > Hystrix > Hystrix cristata. The sequence goes on from PVJO010009122.1 coordinate 25,679, forward strand.
CTTATTTATGAAGCTGATATAAATTTTAATTATAAATGAGTACTTGAAGTTCTTTAAAGTGAACATGACACATCTGGGGTTTTCCATCTTTATAGTTATTATTATTTAAAATGAAAGTTTATAAAACAGATTGAGCATAAAACTATGAAGTATTTTTCTGGATATATTTGTCTGAAGATCATAATCACATAGACAGCACACCGAACCAAGATATTGCAACTCTTAACTATTTCATCAGTGATAGTTTGTGCTTACTGAAAATATTTTTATATTTATTGTTCCTTGATAATTAGGTTCCACAATTTTAATAAATATTATATGTTTTTTCTTTATTCTTGATAATATATTCCAAGTTGTCTAATTTCTTGGTCTCATATCATATCAAACATTCTATGTCTGCGGGTCAGAATGGACATTCATTTGTCAAACTAGTGTGGTGATTTCATATATAGAAGTACATGGGAAAATATATCATGGTGAAGAAAGATTATGGTATAGTCATAAAAACAAGACAAAATGTGACTGTATAAATGGAATAAAGATCATAAATATATTCTGTCTCCCGCTTAGTATGAACTTTCTCATACTGATGCATGTCCAAGGGGTCAGACAGCAGGCAGCTTGGACAAAGCACAGAAAGGTGTTAACCTTTTTGGTTTAACCTTCTCAGATAGGTCTCCTTGACACGATTTCTGTCCTAGGAGACATTAATCGAAGAGGGGAAAAAAAAAAAGATATAAATGAAGAGCTCCTCTGAATCCAAAAAGTCAAAGGCAGCTGCAGATAAACCAGAAATTCAAACAAAGCACATAGAGTAAAATGATTCCTACCGGTTTTGTTCAGAGAACATTTTGGGGAGCAGTTTAAATGGTTTTAATAAGAATCTATTCTATTTGAACTAATTTATCCCACCATAAATACTTTTCTCTTTCATAGGCACACAAACCTTTTAAAGATTTGTGTTGTCTGTCACCTTGAGAATACTATTTATGTTGGTGTGTGTTACCATTTGACATTTTGCTCTATTGGAGTTTGGGGGCAGAATTTCTCACAGTTCTGCCAGCCGGCCACCTGGGTGGCTTCATGCATTAAGCTCTGGTTGTGACTTGGGGAAGAAGAACACTAAGGACAGTCTCATCCAGATATGACACAGATGACCGTTCAGGTGGTGTGAAAGTGTCCTATGTATTCACTGTGAGGAACGCAGAAGAGCTGCAGAATCTCTAGCATTTAAGGAATGAAAAATTCATACGATTTTTCCTCAGATACATAAATAGCAAGATGAGCTAATATTACCATTCAAAATTCATCAATCAAAACAAATTATATAAAATTAAGAGAGAATAAGAAGTAAATCAGTCAAGGAAAAACATGAGGCAAATAAGAATATGAAAGCATAGTGTACACTGACCTGGATAACTGTAGCATTTGAGAAGTATGTCTGAGTTCCCAGGTTCTAGGACATTTTCCATATTCCTTTGCCTGCGGAGACACAGCTTAAAAGCTGATACAGAACATTAATGATGATAGAACACACTGAAAGCACTAGAAGGAAGAGACTCTGAATAGATAGAAGATAATAAACATTTATGAACATAGATAACTTCCACTACTGGTCACCAAGATGGCTGGTAAAGGAGACATGTGGATACGTATGTGTGTGCTCACTCTTCAGCTTTCACTAAGAGTACATTTTAAAATGATGTTAAATGGGGCCTCTCTTAGGTCACATATAACTTAAATATACTAAAATTTTAGGACATAGTATTTAAAATCACAAAACACTAGATTCTTGGATAAAATAATTTGCAATTTTCTGTGATGCTACAGGTTTTTTATTCCAAAAGAGACCAGCAGACTTGAAACTGTCAGTTTTCGATACAGAAATCTAGTTTCTGCTTACCAGATATTAGCTTTACCCAAACCTACAAAGAGAGAAAAAAAAAATAAAGAAAAGAAAGATATAGAGGAGAAAATGCTGACCCTATGTGAGGAGGTAAAGGAAAAAGAGGCAGAGGGAGGAATAAGAGAAAAGGAGGAGAATAGGAATCCACAAGTCCAACACAACGACAACACACGTAGCTCATGAGATCTTCATGGTCCTTTTCATCTTTGAATCTCTGGAAGCTCGGCAAGCTGGGGGCAGTGTAGATGAAAATCAGGCTTTGATAAGCCAACTTAGATTTACAAGTGACAAAGGTTATTTCCAGTGTAAATAATGCATTGGACAGATGTCTCCACCCTCCAGAGATATGACAGAAAAATAATTTTTAAGAAAGATTTCTTTAAGTTATTTTGAGTTGAAAATTATCCCGAATTAATTTATAATTAAGGCTGCTGTCATCTGTAAGGTAATGAAAATGTTAATTATAATAATACCACAGAAGATTTGGAGGTTATGGACTTGCAATAGGCATGCTACTAATTTTGCAATTCTTCAAATGTTACACAATCTTCAATGTGCACAAGTAGTATTTCTAGAGCAAATTCACATAAAAACGATTAATAACCTATTTTTAAAACACTGCAGGTAAATTTAAAGTTTTGTAGTTTATAAATATCAAAATAAGGAAATTCTCTCTCACTCCTTTCTTCTAATACACAATTAATATTGAAACTCTGTGCTAGTAATTGTGATGTGGACCTCAATACCTCTATTGCAACCCTATCTCCAATCCTCTGGTTATTTACTATTCCTCCACATTCTTTTATAAAGCCATTATACATGTTGTCTATGTTTTTTATTTAAGTAAATTCATTCAATAGATAAGGAGTTTCTCTGCCAGAAAAAAAAAATACCGCACAATTAAAAGAAAAAAAAAAGATAAACAAGGGGAAAAGGACAACATGGCCCCCAATCCCATGTAACTTTTATTCTAATAAATAAAAGATCAAATTAAACAAAAATGAAGATAAAGTAATTACAAATTGTACTTGTTGCAAAGTAGAATAACAAGTCCGTAGCAATAGGGAAGACATAAATTGGTTAAAGAATCAAGAAAAATAAAGTTAGTAAAATTCAATTTGGGGCATTTTTCAAATATAGAATAGGAATTTTTAAAAAGAAACAAAAGTGCAGTCTCTGACCTTCAAGAAGATTTCACAGTTTAGTTAGGAACAGAAAAAAAAACTTAGATAAATAAGCCTAACATAAAATAATAAATTACATAATTCTTTTAACACAAAATAATTTGTATGGGCTGTTAGGTTTAATCAAAGTACCATGAAACAACAGAATGAAGATTTATTCCAGCTAACGAAGTAAACTATTGAAAAATACATGTTCAAGGGAATTAGTAGTCAGTGCGGATGTTTGAACAAGAGCTGCCACCCGCTAATTTTGCCTTGTGTCTGATTAATCTCGAACTAGGAGTGTTGGGAAACGGCCACATCGCTTGGGTGTCATCTGAGCCTACTTCACAATTTTATTTTGGCTAAATTGTAACTAAAAGTTTAACTAGATCAACAGATGATAGATAGGTAAATGTGTTAATTACATGGGAGTATATGTGTACATGTGTTTATGTCTGTATACATGTGACAGTTAACCTATTTTTTATATTTATGGTCGTAATACATATGCAAATGACTGAATATAGGATTGACAATCAGATCTTTGTTAGAAAAATGTGAAACTGAAAGTTTCATGGCAAAATTCCAAAGATACTAAAATTTTCATAGAGTCAATTCTACTAGAAATAGAAGATCATAGATCATAAAAAAACTTAAATCTTCCCTCATAAGCAAGCAGATCTTAAACATGTACTCACAAAGAAGGAGTAATGACACTAAATTTCTGATTTTTAAGAAGGTTTTTATATTTACTGTTTCAGGGAAAATGTATGAGACTGAATTGTTGTACATGCATTTCCTTTGAGGACATCTGGTGACTTTAATAAATTTGCCCGAGGTGACTGGATTGTATTAGCTAGTTATTCACAAGTGGAACACTCTAGACATTCAGTCCCTTGTTGATAAGCTATCAGAAATTTTTCATTTTTTTCTGTCACGTTTACTACTGACAGCTAAAATAATGCATATAAAACTGACACGCGTGTAATTGTCTTATTTCAAAAGGTTCATTTTATTTTCTAAAATGCTGTTTAACAATCTCCAATGGACTACTTTACTTGTTTTCTTTTCCTTTTGATTTTTATGACATTGGCAATACTAAATTGTCACCTTACATATATATTTATCTTGTGATACTAACATATAGGTTGAGAGTGTCATTTTTCACATATTTGTAACATAAATCTTCTCTACAATGGAATGGATAAGAAACTAGGTCACATTTATAGCATTTTAGTATTTCTTGCTTCCAGATTTAAACTAAATACTAGGAATAACTTGTTTACAATCTCGTATTTAAAATTCATCCTACCTTGATTTGATGCCTTTTTTTTTAATCTTCATCAGTGAATACATTACTCCCTAACCTGATTTATCGAGGCTTTCCAAAACAGACTGGGTACTTTTTAACACTTCACTTTTGATTACAATTCCATTGATCAAAATAAAACTTCCTGCCCTCTTCTTTGAGATTCACCGTATACATTCTGCAAAGCTAGTAATCCATTACTGATTTTTTTTTTAAAGCTTCCCATGTCCATTCCAGCTTGTACCAATTATTTAGATTTCTGAGCTTTCACATGAAGACAAGTTTTACTTATTGGCAATATAGTATTCACTGTCAGGTAATATTTCTACAATTGCTTTTATAACTTTTACAAAATTTGGAGGGCAGGGTGTGGGGTATGACTCACATTTACAAGTATTTATGTTATAAATCTCCATGTAAGATGTTGAGAGCAAGAACTGTAGTTTAAAAATCATCTTCCCCCTCAGAACATAAAACATAATATTGAAGACACTTTTTTCTAAATCTATGAAATCTACATTCTAGTAGTATTTCCATCTATGGAGAAATAAAAAATGTTTTTTGCTTTCATATAGTTCTTCACATATTCTCTCAATATTTACTAAATATGTACTAGGCACAAAATGCCAGCGATAAAAATACTAAAATGAAACTAATTCTCTCCTTATTGCATCAATACAGGTTCTTCTATCTGCTTCACACAGAGCAAAATCACAAAGAACATGATCTTAGTGACCTCACTTCTTGCTCCTCCACAGAATTATAGCATGAAACTAAAGCAAATACTTGAGGACAGGTTAAATTTTGTATTAATATCACCAAAAAAGATGTTTGTTTTCTAGAAAAGTTAAATATTTTTAACAGGCTTGTATTTTCATATCAAACTATCTATGTTTTTATTTGACTTTTATTAGAAAAAATACAAGTGTTATTGATTAAAATTAAGAAATCAGGCATAGGGCAACAACACTTGATAACATTTTGAGAAAAGCGCTATCTATTTGTATCTACTAGTACCTAAAACAAAGACTTTAATCAACCGTAGATGAATTTTGGGACAGGTGATTACACGTCACTAGGATGTTTTTCATATTTAGAAACTAGTTCTATGCACAGCTAAATTAAAAGGTTATAATACAACTATTTAAAAAAGACAGAGAAGGAAGTATTATGAAATTCAAATTGTCTTTCTACTGTTGCTAATTTAAGTGTTAATGTAAGCATGCATTTGCATACATATATATGTATATACATACATATACACACATGCATATACAATATATATGTGTATATATATCCATACAATATCTCATATTTGTCTCTCTCTAATTTATATTTTTAACAAAAATATTTTAGTTTTAAGGTGACTTTCTCTTCCCTAGTGAATTACTATCATCGTCTACTGGGTTAGAGTTCCATTTGTACTACTTTAAAACTGGGTAACTGGTAAATTAAATGAAGCATTTTTGAGCTTCAGTTTTCCCTCCTTTAAAATTTTAATAAAACATATTCATGTCAATGATAAAACATACTGATATGTACAAAAGGTGACTGAAAAATACCGTGAAAGTTTAAATTTTTAAAAATGTGTTATACTAAAGACACATTGCTATTGAGCCTCCTCAAAATACTACTGCTCACTCTGAACACACTTCTCCCACTGCTATTGGCAATATGGTTTTTGCTGTGATCATGTTTTTAAACTTATTCACGCTCTTTTGTTCCCTCTATAAATTAGTGAAAAAATTGGCAATACCATGTTTTCAAAAAATACATTTTTATCCAAACAGTATCACCCATTTATACAAATAAAATAGATAACATACAAATACTGGATTGGTAAAACTTTATTCTGATAAAATATCTGTTTCTTGCTCTATTTTACAAAAAATGGTTGTGGCTCTTAAAATTAATTTTCTTCTTATTAAGTGGAGTTATGAGTTTAGCTTTTTGGCTGTGAAAATATGTGATAATATCATCTTTAATCAAATTATGTTGGCTTTTTTATAACAATGTATACAAAGGAAATGAAATAAGTATTTCATTTCAAAGAGAGAAGTATTTCAAAGAGAGAGTATTTCAAAATGCATTGTAAACTGATATAAGATGTAATATACAGAAGGATGGGAAGTATAAGCCCAATGTACCATATTCTGTGGTCCTAAATTATTGTATCAAAATTTAAAATTTAAGGAGTTTATGTATTACTTTTATTTCTTTTATGATATCTAAATAATTTGCTTTTCCATATAACTTTTATTTTGCTCACTGCACTTACTCTAGGCCTCTGGCTGCTAAGAAAGAAAAGAAAGAACACTGCAAAGAAGAAATAGGAGCTACATAACTGTGCTTGCTGGATACAAATAGATTTAGCAAAAGGCCAGGGTAGCCATCAGGAAAAAAATCATAATTTCTAGGCCAGGTCATACTGTGATCTTAAATATCTGTGAAGCCAGTGCTCTTTCAGAATGAAAACACATTCTTGAAGTTGGCCAAACATCTTGATTACTGAAAATACATTTTGGAGAAACCGGTACTTCTAAGTAAGCTTGCTAACTTTAATAACCTAACCTCTAGTTTTAGACCAACAATGTGTAATTATTCCCAGTTACTGATGAGGCAACTGAAGCCCAGAAGCCTGAAGTAGCTTGGCTAGTACACTAACCTGGCTTTCCAATTCTTGTAACCACAGTCCCATAGAAAAAAGTGCACAGTACATAAAACATGTGACTTTCATTACAGTAATGCCAGACTTCAACCACTTAGCAGCTGACCCCTCAGCCTCACTTGTGCAGCACATTTGTTTATCCACTGACTGTCCTAGGAGTCCTGTGGCAGGTGTCATTTTCAATCAGTCGAATCTTGAATAAATGGAATAAAATTGTCCTGTTTATATTTCATATTACATTATTTTATAAAAATTAATGAAAAATATGCAATTTTTGTTCATCCTGTTTTTAAATAATTGGACTGGTAAATGGTTTTAAGCTTCTTTGCTATCTGAGAAACAAATATGAGTTATTTCTTTTTTTCAAAAATTAACTCCTACATCAAATCATCTTCACTACTTTTATCATTTCCAACTGATTAAGCACCCAACAAATCCTAATGAAAACGTATCTACAATGGAGAAAATCTTATTAGAACTCCTTATCCTGCAGTCTGCAGTGCATATTGTGTAAGTATGTAACCCTATGTAACCCTACGCTAATAAAACATTCCTTTCTTTCATATTGTCCTTTCTTCAGTTTTTAAATGCACAGAATCTTAACTCAATTCTATCGTGGTGGTAATGGTACAAAGCAAAAAAAAAAAATTGCTAATCTCTTGTAATCTTTTTTAAGATTTGAGATTTCAGAACATTTAAGTTATTAAAATTTATCACTGAGACTTTATACATAGGTGAAACATTTGAATAATCTTTTGTTTGAGATATTTAGAAGGGAAAATTCACGTGGAAAATAGAACAGCATTTTAGACATATTTTCAAGTGAAAGTTGAAACAAGATTATTGCTATGGTGTAAATGGACTCTCCCATGCTATGTGTTAGAAACTCAATTTCCCAGTGAAACAGCGCTGAGAGGTGGACTTTTAAGTACTGATTAGCACGAGTGAGTTAATGGCTTTATCTGGGTAAGTTATCCAGGAAAGGAGTTCCTGATTAAACCGTAAGTTTGACCCCCTTATTTTCCTTCTCACACATAAATGTGTAATCTCTATCTTCCACCATGGGATGACTCAGTACAAAAGCCCTTACCAGATATTGGTACACTGATCTTGGGTTTCTCAGCTTCCAGAGGTGTGAGAAATAAAATGTTTTTCTTTATAAATTACCCATTTTGGTATTCTGAAAAAAAAAAAAAAGTAGACTAAGATAGTTATCCAATGCTAAGTTTTTATTTGTGAAAACAAGTAATCTTTATTCAAATAACACAAAGAAACTCTGAAGTCTAAGAAATAATGTTAGTCAGTAATCTGAATATACAGAGGCTTACCAATATCAAAATATATTGTATTGAAAAAAATCTGATTTGCTCTGTGGTGTAGTAAAAGGTAGAACAGTTTTTGCCATTTTGTGACCACACTGCTTTTCTGCCTCAGTTTTCCTAAGACCAACCTGAGTACTTTTGCCTCATTTACTTTCTCATTGCTTCAAAATAATACCAGACACCCACAAATTAAAGAAGGAAAGGTTTATTTTGGCTCACAGTTTGTAGAGGTTTCAGTCCACAGTCAGCTGGTTCCAAGGCAGAGTGGCAGGACAGAGACACGTTAGAAGAGAAACAGTCCAAGTCAGGGCAGACAGGAGCCAGTAAGCAGCAGCAACAAACCTCCCTTTCCCTTATATACCACCCAGGCTCCAAAACTTTGTGTGTTGCTAGCCATACCTATGGTGGGGCTTCCCATTACCCACACCCAGAACTGTGTCATTTTAGATTTACTTAATAGTCCACTAAACCAATTAGTGGACTATTCCAGTTTTGCACACTCTTCTTCCCACTATCACATCTGTAATCCACATCTACACACGTTAGATCCAGCCACATCCAAAAAGCCCCACCCACAATTTCATGAGGCTTTTTTTTGGGGGGGACATCTAGATGCAACCGTAACAACCCTACTCCTGTAGAAGCCATCCTTGAAAAGGGATATCATCTGCTGTTTCATCAGGGAAGTGTAAAAGCTGAGCTATAATTTTTGGTTCATATTTTTAAAGCACTTTTTATAGGCATTGCTTTTTATCCTAGTACTTATGGAACTCTGTGTAATAGGATACAGTTTAGCATTAATATCTTAATGTTTTTCGAAGTCAAGAGTAAAATAATATTGTGCCCCTTAAGTGCAACTATTAACTATCAGAGCTTGAAGCTACATGAATGTGGGCTTTTTCTCTCTCACATTTTTTTTTAATTTCTGAGGACTTACGACAGCAAAGTAAATACCTGGTTTTATGCAACTGCACATCTGAAGATCACTAATGTTATTGTTTGTAGGACCAGACAGGCAGTCTGAATTCCAGTGGAAGCTGGCTGCCTCTGGGACACAGTAAGCATTAGGGACTGTGGTGAAATAGAGAGCACTTGATCTTCACAAATCAGTCAGCTGCTTGTCTACAGTGAATTGCTGCCCAAGAAAAGGTGGTTTGCAAGCTATCAAACAATAGTGGGAAATTCAGAGTTTTTGTATATGGTTGTATGAAACTATTTTAGAATTAGTTTTGGTCAACTCACACATAATCCTCTTTCCATATACACACACTGTGTGGCCTTAATGTAACATTTTGTATGGAAATTAACTACGGATACCTTTTAGGATATTAACACTATCATGTTTGGGGATCGAATTCCTAATGTCATTTTAGATTTACTTAACTTTTAATGAATGTGTATTATGTAAAAATTACTCTTGTAGGTTTTGTGTGAAAGCAAACAGAGTACTTTCTTTTCTTCATAATGAAGAAACAATAACCTTGTTAAAGTTGCATTGACAGTAATTATATATATGAAGTAAAGACACAGTAGGTGAATTAACTTGTCAATACACCACAACTTTGGGTATTGTGAAGATGTTTAAGTGTTCATAGATTTTATAACAAGGATGAAGTGTTTTCATCAAAATAGTTCTTCTTATGGTAACACAATTAAGTCAATTCTCTTAGTTTCCTGAAAATATCAGGTATGCAAAAATTTTGGACAAAAATATTTGTTATAATAAGATAAGGAAATTATTTATTCTCCAACTGAGTGCTATTGTTGTAGGTAAACTCCAATTGCAAGATATTTTGGCACAAAGAAAACAAAATTTTAAGTGAAAATATGTTATTTCTAGAAAAGTTTTTTGTTTTGTTTTGTTTTTACAAAGAAACAACAACTTGGAGATTATCCAGGCAGAATATTCTTATTAAATTCAAAATGAATAGAAGTTTATAAAACTATTCATTATTTTATTAAATCTATAATAATGATAAAATAAACCCATCTTGAAATTAGATTTTCCAAAATATTTATTAAGTATTTTATTTTATACAGCCCTCAGTAAACACATATTTTTGAGGTTTGCTATATAGAAAGAGAAAAAAGAAAGCTTCAGGCTTACATGATCTGTATCCTAGAAAATTCTCTCTGCCAATTAGAGACTGATACTTGAAGTATAACTGTAGATCACAAATCCTCACCATCAGCAAATTAGAACTGTCAGCATGGGATGGAGAGGGAATGTCAAAGCCAGGGCCCCTTCCTGGAAAATGTCTTCTATAGTTTGGCTTTTAAATCTTGGAACCATTAGCAAGAGTGCTCTGGATGATCAAAACTGTCCATAGGATCTAAAGGGTTTTATTTATTGTACCATTTTCTACATTGAATTTCAATTCTTAAGAGCATTTTTCACTTTCTGATTTTCAGACACTCGGGGAAAAGTAAAATATAGCATCAAGCACTCAGGGAAAAGTAAAATATAGCATCAAAATAAGATTAGCCCCTACATAGATGAATCAGCCATGTTTCATGGAATACCTAACACAGGCTTTGTTTCACCAAATCCCAAGTAATGTATTACAACTACATATGGGGCTCCTGACACTAGAAACTTCTTTGTAAATTGTTGAGGTTAAGCCATAAGCATCTGTATGTATGTGTGTGTATGTTTGTGTATGTGCATGTGATTGTGTGTATTCATGTATGCACACATATGCATTATATTCAAGAGCATTACTGAATCTGCTTATTAGTCAGTAATTATCACACAGTAATAGTGTGACTGTATGTATGTGTAATCTCATCATTTAAAATAATGCATGAATTTTATTCTAAAATAGTGGGTTGATATTATCTTGGCAGCAGATCAAAAGGGCCCCATGGAAACAAATTCTTAATATCTGAGAATTCAATATTTCACTGTACGTAACAATCAAGTATAGTTGATTGGATTCAGAGATGCTGAGAGCTGTTATTTTGAAAATTAAATGATCCAGATGTCTTATCCTTTGAATTACTTACTTTTTAGTCATATATATTGAAACAATTTATTTTAAATATAAAAAATTATTTTCACACTTTGGGAGTTATAATAAAAAGGAAAACCCGAAGATGATTTTAACCAACATTATGTTTATAAACTTAGAATTACATTCATATACAATTATATGCCACTGTTTCTCATTTTATAGAAAAGAGTAATGGAATCTCATGATGTTAAATAATTTACTGAAACTTCCTTTAACGAAATTTCAAAATTCTATCATGTTTGTATTTTACCAAACCAGTATGTTAACTAGTTTCTATTACCTCAGCGAATCAAACTTTTGAAATTGGGTTCCCTTATTTTAAAGAAAATAATCTGTGCAAAATAAAGCAGCAATATTAGCAGATTATTCTTAATAGAGAAGAAATACAGCCCAGAAAAATAAAAATAATTGAAAAGAACCAATAACAAGTATTATTCTACTAATGTAACTAATAAGGTAAATCGGGACCAGATATTTCCGCACTTTTGAACACATAGAGAAATAAAATAGTCAGCTGCCAAAATTGTCAGCTGTTAAGAAAAAGTGCCAAAAATGACAAAATGACTAGATGTTTGGCATTTCCAATAATATACTAGCATATTTAAGTATAGTTAAAAGTAGAGAACAAATCATGTAATGATGATAGGATGCTTCATGGGGACAAATTTCACAAAATATGGAGTCACACTTCACTATTTTCTCTCTCTTCTTCATTCTCTTTTTCTCTCTCTCTCTCTTTCTCCCTGTCTCTCTCTGTCTGTGTGAGTTATGGAAAGTTTGAGAACTGAAATCACTGATGAAAGTATTTTTTTCTAGTAGAACTTTACAAAGAAACAAAAATAAGCTGTTATAAACAATAGGACACTGTTTTCATGTCCCTGAATACTCGTGATGCCCGACCTTGCTTAATGCCTTATACCTTCTTCATTAACTAGGGCCAAAATTAGTCACTCAATCTCTGACCTGTGGTCCTGGTTGACAAGGCACCATATTTTAGTATTGCATTGTGTTCTGCTCCACTTCATCTTTAAATGGCAAGACTTGTCTAAGTCGTGTTATCCTTGTTAAAGCAAGATGTGTAACAGGCAGGTTTCCTTCATCTGTGACTTCCAGCGTGGACCCCTTTTGTGTGCCCCTTGCACTTACAAGACTTTGTTTTACAATTGCATATACTCCTCCAGCACCCTTAAGTCCTGAGTCTTTCCCCTCTCAGACTTTAAACAAGCTGAAATTTATCTCTTCTTAAAAAACAAAACAATGCAAATTTCTAAACAAAACAAACTTCCAAACAAAACAAACCAACCTTCCTTTCCCTCCACAGTGGCGTCTCATGGCAACTCAACCTCAGCACCCTGGAGTGTCTCTCAGTTCTAACACTCACATACACCATTCATCCTTCACTCTCATACTTCTTGTAATAATAAGCTATGTGCAAAAACTCCATGGAAACCGCACCACTTTGTCATCCGAGTCTTTGTTGGTGAGGCGAATAACTCATTTAGCTTGAGCTGGTGCGATGCTTGACTCATCCACCATGAAGTTGCTCAAGCCCCTTCTTCACCGTTACCATGTCCGCCTGACTTCTGTCCTTCTCTGGCTGACCTCAGTGGCCTGTGTGGGCCTCTGTTTCTCGAGCTAAGGGGCAGATGGGCCCTGGTCCTGGTGTTCCCTGAAAAATTCTTGGTTTTCTTCTTTTACAGAATATACTCTTTATGTTAGTCACATTTATCTCTGTGTCTTTAAATACTGCTACATATGCTAATCTTTATTTATACGTACTTTTATTTCTATATCATAGATTACTCTTAAAACTGTATCACTTTTCTTTCTCCTGGTCTGCTATCTCATGAATTACCTTTCTCCAAGTTCTGATCCAATATACTTGAGTTAATAGCGAGCACAAAATGCTAAAACCAATTACCAGCAGAGAAACGAAATGCAATGATACTTTAAACATAAACATCAAAAATAAAGAATAATTTTCAATTGCAAGCACCAAAATGTAACAGATTTTAAACTATATATCTCGCTGATTCTTCATTTATATGGAGTTAAAACTATGGATGCTGATTTTGTTACACATTTTGGTGCTGCATCCCAAAAGAGGCACTCAGAGTGGGTGCTCAGAAGATGCTAAATTGCAGCAAATGCAAAGACACATTTGCACATTTATGCTCAAATCTATTTTCCAAATGATACCCCAAACCATTTCTACTAAATATGGCACAAACTGATGATATAGTTTCAATATTGTATTTTGTAGGCTTTCTACTTACCACCGCAAATTCAAATTTTAATCTTCGGTTTAGAACAACTCCATAAAAGCATAACGCTCATCAACATCTTTTTGGCTAAATATTTGACAAGGCTTAATCACCTGAATTTTGCCATTAGAAGCTATTTATGACTTTGATTTTGAAAACAGAATCTCAAGCTAAAGAAATCGACTTTATACACACAGAAACACCCTGGCTTTTACTTTACATAATGTGATTTGCCTCAAAACATACTCTTATAGGGAGACCTTATACTCTTGATAAAAATACAGCAAGTCCCCAACTTATGAACAAGTTCCATTCTGGGAGAACTTTGTAAGTCAGATTTGGTCACCGATCTGACAAATTGAGTCTTATATACCTCTGACACCGATATACAATATAAAGTGTAAAAAACTAGAATATGCAGAAATACATTTTCTGAACTGTAACTCCGTGCACTACCACGTGGTACAGTGAGCACACAGCAGCACAACTGTGACAATGTCTGGCAGACACGTGAGCTACTTCCGTGATTTGTCACCTCTACCGATGTTCATAATGTGAGGTCTGTCTGTGTGAGTGAGAGTTCACAAGTCGAAAGTTAGTAAGTAAAAAAAAAAAAAGTCAGGGACTTACTGTTTCTGAAATAAAGGAGGCTTGTGCATTTTGGAAAATGAATAGTTCACCCAGAAAATTAAAGTTGGGATGGCTAAATTCAATCATTGTAATGAAAGCTGGAGATTTTAGCCTAGACTTTAAAGATGGGGGTTATGGGTAATACTGAACCCTTAAGTATTAGAAAGAAAATGTTAAGGATCAAGGTAAGTGATGGTAACTCTTTCTGGGAAATGAATATTATCTAGGATGTTGAGACACCTCGGCCGGCCACAGTGGTGTGCGCCGATAATCCTAGCTTCTCCCAGGCTAAAGCAGGTGGAGCGTAAATTCAAGACCAATTGGGGAAACTTAGACTCTGTCTAAAAGATTTTTTTAAAGGCTCAGGACATACATCAGTGTTGAAGTGCTCCAGGGTTCAATCCCAATACTACAAAACAGTTAAAATATATTTTACAGTCATGACAGTATGATAATATATTTCATCAAGAGTCATTCTATCAAATCATAATACATATTCTTGAAGAAGGTAAAACGAAAACAGGTTCTAAACAAAATATGTGTCTAAGTCCATTCAGACTGACATAAAAATATCATAAAATGAATAGCTTATAAACAACAAAATGTATTGCTTCCAGTCGTAGTGTCAGGAAAGGCTGAGCTAAAGGCACTAGTAGGTTTGATTTCTGGCTAGACCTTGCTTTCTCACAGATGACACATTCTTGCTGTGTCCTCCCACCAAGGATGGGGTAGGGCCGGCTCTTCACAGTCTTTTTTAATGTAAGGACAATTTTCCTATTCATAAGATATCTGTTCTTATGTTCATTAATCAACTTCCAAAAGAACTCATCTTTTAATATTATTGCCTGCAGGTTAGGATTTCAACATATACATTTTATAGGGACCAAATATTCATACCATAGGACATAACTTCTACACTTTTGTAATTTGGTATCAAAAGTAGTTGTTGAGCATTCTACGAATTGGAGAGTTTAAAGGGGGCATGTTTTATAATCAGAATTTTACTTTTTATAAACATAGATAAAATATGGAAGCAGATTCGTAACATAACTTTGGAAATGCACTTTTTGCCAATGTTCCACTCATGATACATGTATTTGTACCAGAGACACTATATTAAAGTTAATGATCACTTAGCATATTAAAAATAATCTATTCAGAATACGAAACCAGAATTCTTTTCATAAGCACTTTATGACTGCGGGTAATTAGTGTGTAACTGAAACTTGTAACATTCTTATTGATTTCACAGCATGAATAAGCTTGAAGTATAAACACATGTTCATGTGGATACACACACACACACACACACACACACACACACACTTCTGCAGCAGTAGTAGCAGCAGCCATGTTGTTATCACCCAATCAGAATGATGTGCTAAAGAATGACGACCAAAAATCTGTAAGTGTTATCACTGCTATGCCAACATTTTTTATTTTATGGGTACATATTAGATATACATAATGATAACATGAGTTTGTGCTTGAAGTTCAAATATACAAATTTTTTAACATATTTTAATTTTAAAAGTACTATTTTCAATCATTTTAAGAGAACAAATTATTTTAGCTACTTTTATATCATAAAAGCTCACAGAAAAAGATCAAAGCTATGTGGTCAATAAGGAAGCTTTGGCCACATCCAGCAGTTGACAGTAAAACTAGTTAATGATAATATATCATGTACTTCATATTTGCTGAGATAATAGATCTCACCGTACTCACCACCCACAAAACTGGTAACTAGGGAGGCAATGGTTGTGTTCCTCAGCTGGTCTGTAGTAATCATTTCACAATTTATATATCAAACACCATGTCGTACAACTAAAACATGTACACTTTATTATTTGTCAATCGTACTGTAATAAGATTGTGGGGAGGAATAAAACATTGGATCACACCATTAAAAGGGTGTTTTAGGTTGTGGTTCAATTTGTCCCAGTAAACCTCAAAATTACTGCCTATTTTATCAGTTATTTGGAGACTTCTTTCCTAGACTAGTTTTGCTTAAGGAGACTGTTGTAGATTATTGCCACAAACTCCTAAAATTCTGGTAGAAACACTTCCGTGGAACTGCTAACTCTGTTTTTTCTATCCTGAGGCCTAGCCTCCTGCTCCAGCCTTTTAATTTTGGACTAGCTTTCTGACATACTTAAAATCATAGACTTTGGCTGAAGTCACATTGTACTTTTTGCAGTACAGTATTAGCATCAGAAATCCAGGCCGCTTCTGTCATGCTCACACCTGAGTGCTTCCCTAGGAAAGTCGTCCAGTTGGAAAGGGACACTGCCTCTCACAGAAGACTGTAAGGCCTCTGAAACTGGTGCCATTCCAGGTACACCAGCACCTCGGCAGCACCATGGATGTGACGCTTTCGTAGATTTCCAGCCCAGCTGAACCTTCAACTAAACGTAGCTTACATAAAAATTAATCGTCCAAGGTAAAAATGGCAGCAGACTCACTCAGATTTCTCAAAGAATATTGAGAAATAGCATGTTGTGGTTGTTTTACAACTAAGTTTTTAGTCATTTGTTGTAATACAGAGACCACTGTTACAGAAGAGGTACCTAAATTTTAATGCTAGTAAAACAAGTAAGTGAACAAAATCCTACTAAGAAATGGAAACAAAGAGAGAGGAAAATGAAGCCTGCGAGGTGGGTAGTCAGAAAAGACAGTGAAAAATCCCAAGATGGGAGGTGGAAGGAAGAAAACTTGCATAAGGCAGTAGAATAAAAGGTTTTAAACTCTTGCATTTGGGAAATTATGGCCCTTGACAAAAACAAAAAATTTCTCCGGTCGAATATTGAAAAATACTTTGCCTATGTATTTATTTATTTAAGCTTCATATGATAAGTTCAGGAAAGAGGCCAAAAACTAGCAGAAAAACAATTCAGTGTGTACACAAATTAGAGGAAATAAAGACGGCCCATATAGGATTTCTTTTATTGAAAAATTAATCTGTATTAATTTTTTGTGCTTTTCAACAAAATATTTTCAGGGTAAGAACTGGATTGAGGCTAAAGAGCATTCAATACTTGGCTATAAGTCAATTTGCAGTCATCATATATTTAAACATCATATGTTTTTTGGGTTAATAGATTTTAGATAAAAAGTCATACATAAGCAGATTATTCATATCTAGATATTATATAAATCAACAATATAAAACCCAATTTTATAATCTGGATAATATTTGGAAGTATCTTGCGATGTGATTTAGCAAACCTTGTCCATGGGAGATGTGAATAATTTTTAGACCCAGGGTACAATAGATTGTTAAAGTGTGCAAAATCCTTCTCATTCCAGTGTACACATAACTTACAACATCTCTTGTGTCCAGAATTTTGAGATCTGTTTCCTCAGCCTCCTGGAACTTTACTTGACCTTGTGATCAGACTAGCTTTGTTCAATCACATAGTGCAAGTGCCTTAAACATCTACCAGTACTGACTGTGTGATGAATGGTCTCACCATGGAGACACGAAGCAGGCTGATCCGGGGAGAGAAAACAACTGTAATAAGTGACTACAGCACTTCAGAGTAGGTGATACATCTAATTCAAAATTATTTCAGATTAGGAAGAAGCAAGATTGAAACTAAAAAGAAAGATTTCAAGCATGTAACTGATGTTTTTGGACTTTACTGTATTTCAAGATGTTGTTTAAGATTTTAATTAAACAACTGAATTCCTAAGATACTCACTTTTGAAAAATAAATTGAGAGCAGTGCATCCGTTAAACTTCTGAAAGAGGCACTTATGGAGACCTTATGGGAGACATGGCAAATATCCTATGAAAAAAATAATGAAAGCAGCAAGGGTAGGTAGGTAGAAAAGGACACAGTTGATAAAAATGGTTAGGAAGTATAAATAACAAGATCTAATATTTTATTAGATATCTGTTAGACAAATAGTGTCTAAATTGAATTTACTCAGACCTTTTGATTCTTCTGGAAAAGAGCCCTCCAAGGTGTCTGGGCAAGAAAATTGGAAAATGCCTAAGAGCTCAAGAAAACAATTTTGCCAGATTAGTTAGAAACTGTATTCTCTCTTGACACTGGTACGATTCTCAGGACTATTGGTTCTATCTTGTCTACAGATATTTGGCTCCTGTGGCTTTACATAAGGATATAAAATCTATAGAGACCTGCCTATTCTCCAATCTTGATGGAAAGTTGTGCGTGTGTCAACACACTAGTTAAGCATTCCAACTGAGAAACAAGCATTTACCTATCTGTGCAATTAGACTCCGTCAAAAGGGTCCTTACCCAGGGCCCTCCATTTTAGCAGGCCTGACACTCTCTCTTCTCTGCCTCTGTATTTTCTTACGGTTTAAGGAAACCAAGTGGCCAAAAGAATGTGTCCATTTGGGCACAATGCTCCATTTCACAACTGAGACCAGAGTAACTGCGACCCTAGACTTCTCCAGCTGTATGTGGCCGTACACCTGCTCCAGAACTGGGAGAAGAACCTTTTGAAATGTTTACCCTACTGGGTAAAAAGTGGGTTTTGCTGATCATGATAGATGAACAAACTATATCCTCCAGAAAAAAAAGGGGGCAGGGTTATAAAAATGAAAATGGATAGGATTGGCATTCCCACTCTCTCCTGCATTTCTGATGTGAAATTCCAGGAAAGCCAAAAGTTTTAAATTCAATTTTGGATTCTAAGGTATTTATGAAATCATATTTATCAATATCACTGGGACATTACATATATATACACACACACACACCACATATACACACATATGATCACTGGGAAATATATACATATATATTAGGTTTTGCTCACGTTAAGCTTGAGTTTTAGATTTTTATTTTTATTAGTACCTATTTGCAGTATAATTACTAGACAAATATTACCTGGACACATTTCATAAAATTTCCCTATTATGATGGTTTTTATTTGAATATGTTTTGTTTCAGTTAAAAAAAATTCAATAGAAAGAAATACTTACCATTTAAGATTAATATCAGCATACTACAACATGGGACAAATCTAGATTATTATCTGTTTTTATAAAGTTTTAATGGAACCAAACCAAATTAATTTCTTTGCATATGACTTATAGGTGCTTCCATGCCATATTTTTTAGATTGAACTGATTTGTAACAAAAGTCGTACAGCTCAAAAAGCTAAACATAATTACTGCCTGGCCCTTTAGAAAGAAATTTATAGATGCTTGATTTAAAATACACAGACAATAGCAAGTCCTATACCACCGAACAACATCCGCAGCCTAAATGTTTACTTTATTGTGCAACAATTTGTATATACATATGAAAGGATATTTTTATCATTATGTTTTTATCATTATGTTTATCATTATGAATAGCTTGCCAAATCTACTGAAAATGGTCTAAATATCAAAATATTTCAGGATTTGGGTTGATTTGGGAAGATGCTTTAATTTTAATATTTAATACAGATTTGATAAATCAAAGTATCAAAGTCTGGAATATTACAAAGTACCAAAGTATTAAAGTCTAGAATATTACAAACACAAAACCTCCAACTAAATGATAATTGGGACTTCACAGTTAGGATTATTAAAGATACCTACAGATATTTCCACAATTTTAACTTTAGACCTTATTGTATTTTGGACAAATCAAACTTCAATCAATAATTACATCAGAATCCAATATCAAGACTTGCTTTTGATTCAATTATGTTTTTCCCAACTGCGCAAGACAAAAATGCATTATACTGTGCATTAGTGAACATTCCCAATATCTTGGACACAATACCTGACACAATTTAAAGAGGCTAAATTTATATCAAGGGGTTCAGTCCATGGTCTCTGACTTTGAGGGAGGAACATCTTGGGAGAAGAATGTGTTGGAATGGAACTATTTAATATATGGTAGAGGGGGAGCAGAGCAGGGGAATAGTGCCAGAGAGAGAGGGGCATGGGCTACATATAATACCCAAGGTCATGCCTCCATGACCCACCTAGACATACCCAGAAGGGTGCTTTACTAATTCCCTGGGTGTTTCTAATCCTGCCAAGTTCATGTGTCATAGTTAACAGTTACAAGCTTTGAAAGAAAATTTACTGACATAGTAATCATAAAAAGTCAATACTTTAATAACATGTAAAATGTTTTCTATCATTTGTGAGATCTGTAAAAGGACCTTTAATTGAAGGCGTTAGATGATTGTGCAAATAGGATGAACTTCAGAGACCCTGTGTGATTTCATCTTCTTCATCTGATAGTATGGATAAGAAAATAAGGCTCTCAGTTTATATTGCACATGTTACATCCAGTGTTTTTCTTCTGTTACAGAATACTAGTGCTTCCAAGTTAATAGCAGGGATGACTCCAAACTTGAAAGTAACTGAAGGGCACAGTAGACTTGTACACAAAATGCAATGAAGAAAGCTCATGTCCGCTTGAAGACAGCATTTTGATAAAAAGGTTGTTCTTACATATTAAGAAAGGTTTCAATCTTAAATTTTCTATTATAATTAACATTTGCATGTTTATTTTCCTAGTGACTTTAATCACAAGGAAATTTTAGTCTTCAAGTATCTTTGCAGAATGATGTAAATGTAAAGGACTATTTTTTCTTATGATACATGGCTCTTTCAGGAGAAGTGCAATCTATCCAAAGAAAAGTGATGGTATGAAGGAAACGTCAGAAAACAGCAAACTACCTATTCCTCAGAATTAAACACTGAAATGTATTATTTTAGAAAAACGCCAGTCAACTTACCCTTCCAGAAATCAGTTTCTTCATCTGAATAACTAAGTCTGGAGAAAGATCTGTAGTTTTAAATTTCCCTCTTTTGTCAAAACTTATATGAAATTTAAATAACATAAGCAGAGTACAAAACAATATATGCTGCAGAAAAATTACTATATGCATTGCATAATTCGCTCATGTATTGTATTTATTTCACTGCTTCTCCCTGCACTAGAATAAAGTGAAGGTAGTGACTTGTGTTTTATTTACTGCTGCCCTTTCAGTTATATTAACCATTCTCGTTCTCATGTACCGAGTATGAACTGGACAGGATAAACGAGTCGTTGCAGATATTCTTTCTCATCAATTCTGTGGTTAAGTGTATCCTTTAATCTAGAGAAAAAGCGAAGCCCAAATCTGAGGTATTTCTGAGATCTATGTCAGAAGGTGAAAAATGATTGGAACAAGTCTTCAGAGCTGGTCACCCTCGAGCTTATTATTTGATGTTTTTTAAATGTTTCATTATGTTACATCTGCAGGAAAAAATGTTTTTTATTATTTTTCTTTCCACTTTCATTAAAATATAAAAATGAAAAATGTTCCAACTTACAAATAGATTTATTCTGTGTTGTCAAGCTAGAGAGTCGTACGCTATTAGTAATAATAGGACATGCAAAAAATAAATTCATTTAACTGTGAATACTCCCCCAAGTGCTTCTAAAATGGCAAATTTATGTTTACAGGTCAAAATATTAAGTAATGTGTTTTGGACATATTTGTGAAGTTAGACTAATTTGAAATCAAGAATGTCACTTGAATTTCATAACAAAGTATTTTAAAGGTATTTAATTCACAGCAAACTGCTTTGGGATTACTTTACAAATAATTCTAACAGAATATGGTATCTGGGAAAATGCTGCAGATAAAATCCGTTCAGTAGAATGTTTTAAACTATTTGTTCTCATCTAACCGGGCTTAGGCATTCAGTTAGTTTTGTCTCATGCTTTTTTGTAATTAAAAGTTTAAATAGTTCAATTACCCTTCATAAAAATACACTGACCAGTAGACTCATTCAGTCAATTCTTCATGGGCTTCCTACTGTGTACCAAACAATGAATCTCTTTCCTCAAGGAATCTCATTGAGAAAAAACATAAAACTGCAGTTAATATATGCAAAACGAATAGGGGACTCAAAAGGAAGGAGATATATGTGGGGGAAATGTACTTCTCACTTGTTTGAATGCTCTATGTTTGAGTCATTTTACTGGATATATCTCTCATTTCAAATAAAAGCCAAAGTCCTCAAAGTCCTTTTGTGTTCTACGGGATTCTATATCATCTGGGTGCTTTGTATATTTTAATTCTTATTTTCTATCACCCTCTGTCTTTATTCTGATCAGGCAAAACTTCAGACACACTAGCCTTTCTTCCATCCCAGGACTTTGCACTGGGGCTTCTCCTGAAGAGCCACAGTGTCCTCCACATACTCCCACCTCCAGGCATGTTCTGAAACATTAGCTTCTCAGATGACCTAGCTTAACCCATTCTATTTAAAATTAAACTAACACACATTTTCTGATACTCTCTGGTTGCCTTCAGCAATTTTGATCTATGGTATTTACCTGGTAACGTACCATGTGTTTCACTTACCTATGTTACCTATTGTCATACCTCAGTACAATCTCAGCTCTGTGAAGTCAGAAGATTCCTCCTCCCTCTTGGATTTCTTTGTTCCTTGACATATTACCAGTATCTGGAAACATCCCTGGTACAAAAAAAGATAGTCAGTGAGTAAACAAACATGTGAATGTAATACATACTAAAAAGTTTTGGCTAAACAAATGAAAAATAAAAGCACAGAAAGACTTTTGAGCTGGGTTTGGTGCAAAAGTTTCTTAATAGCAAAGAAATAAAACCATGGCATGGGTGAAATTATGGAGGTGAGCAGATCCTGGAGAAATAAATGCCCTGTAGCTAAGGGGAAGCTATCAGAGCTCAGGGGAAGGTCTATATCATTATGCTTTTGCTTATAATTTTATAGCACTGTAGAGGCTGGTTTGAGGAGAGGAAGTTTGGAGGTAAGAAAACCACTCACCTCAAGGTATCAGCTATGGGGCCCTGAAATAATTTAGTGATAGAAAGGGAATTTTAACTTTTTCACAAAATACCTAGAAATTGAAATTGATTGTGGGAAGCCATG
Source organism: Hystrix cristata (assembly GCA_004026905.1). Lineage (NCBI taxonomy): Eukaryota > Metazoa > Chordata > Mammalia > Rodentia > Hystricidae > Hystrix > Hystrix cristata. The sequence goes on from PVJO010009122.1 coordinate 48,851, forward strand.
TGCATAGACCACTCTGCCCAGGTCAAACTTGTATTTGTTCTTCCAGCTCATACTGCTGAGAATGTGAAGCATGATAGGCAACCTATGGCCAGGAGCAGAACTCTCTGTAGAATCCTAGACTCCTATATATGACAATAATTTTGGAGTAGGAAGATATTAATATTTTAGCAAACAAAAGATATTTTTAAGATGGGGGGATGCCTTTCCAATCCCTTAGAATCTGAGGGAAGAAGTTGTATTCTCTTTCAATTACACTGGAGTAACTTGGGGCACACTAACTTAGTGTTTATCTGTTTAGAAATAATTTTTATTACTAAAATTCTTGCTAAATTCATGAGTGTGTGTGTGTGTCTGTGTGTGTGTGTCTGTGTGTGTGTGTGTCTGTGTGGTGAGACATACCTTTTCACTTCAAAGGCTAATCTAAAATTTTATTTCTGTAATGGGAAGCAATTAGACCATTTTATCTTTCTCTTCTGAGAAGACATTTCTTCAGTCAAAGTAAGGCGATTTCCTTGATAAATAAGAACATGATTTCAAATATTTTAGCTGCCTTTAATTAAAATGAAAAAATCAATGAGTTCTACATCTTGGAGCATAGATAAAAATGTTATGGGATGATGTACTGCTCTGAAATACTTTATGAATATTAACTTTCCAGAAAGAACTTCCTGAAGATAAGTATAAATTCTGTCTACATAGTTAATAATTTGTGCTTTCTAGAAAAAAATTTGAAGGTGAACACATTTTTCCAGTCTATATATCTACACATTCATTTTCTTAAGTGTTGATATGTAGCCCCGTGAATCATAATCAAGGTTAAGCTCGCTTAAAACCAGATGTTGAGTTCTTTTCTCAAATTTGTAGCAGGATAGTTTTAAATAAAATATTTTAATAGATGAAAAGCTAAGTTAACAGGTACAATTCAAACTACAGAAATGGTTCTTAACCAATCAATATCTGTCTTAGCTCATTGGTTTTCTTTCTAACCACACACTGTGAACATTTACTCAATTTATAACCATTTTTGCACCTTTGTTTAACACTAAGGCCATTACAACCAGCCATCTGCCCCCAGCACTTTCCTGCATCCGGCCTCACCAAAAATGCGAGTGACTTTCGCTTTCTTGTACCACTCAGATGTATACTAATTTCCATATGACTTCAAATCTCAGCACTTAGAGACAAATATTTACTTTTAAAATATTCTTTCATTTTTGTAATACAGTCTATGCCTATAACCGTCTTGTTTTGGCTGCTCCATCCATACTTTTATTCTAGATTGTCAGCTTATATTCTTTTAGCCGAATTTATATGGATGGCACCCTCCTTAGGTCATTTTGTATACTCCAGGGCCTTAAAAATTTTTGGAAAGCAAATAAGCCCCACTTGTACATCTCTCCCTTTTTTCTTGGTGCTGGGGATCGAACTCGGGGCCTTGTGCTTGCAAGGGAAGCACGCTAACCTCTGAGCTAAATCCCCAGCCCCTCTCCCTTATTTTTAATTTCATATATTTATTAAATATGTGGTAATTTTTTGGCGTATACTAGTGAGCAACACAATACGACAGCTACTTTCATATTTTAGTGGAAGAAACACATTAAATCAAGAAAATTGCAAATAAAAATATAACTTAATTATGATGACATCTGTGAATGAAAATTATAGTGTACCCTAAAATAGTTTAGCAGGATTTTACACTATTTTTGCAATTCTTCTATAAGTACAAAATTATTTCAAAGTAAAAATTTTAAATGAGGCCGTAGTTAATCTAATGTTCTATTAAAATGTATTGTCAAACCAAATACTATCACTATAAATAAAATCTATTGGTTACATGGATAATGATTTATAGTAAGTGGAAAGATGGTAATTATCTGTTTAAGACAAGGAATAAGTGGTTGTTAATGATTCAGAATAAATTATGCATATAGGATTTATTGAGAGTAGCAATAAATGTACATTTGCATCCTAACAAATGTAGCATAAGAATTCTCATTTAGATGTAGATGTCAGAGAAGAAATTCCAGAAAAAGTGAACTTCAAGCTGAAACATTCATGTGGATTTCAAATATGTCCATAAGTAAATTGTCTTTTTTATTTTGAACAAATCTTACTCTATTTTTCCCTGTTTTATTTAGCAAATGTCATCAATACTTTTTGGGAACTATTTCAAAGAAAGGAACTTGTCCCTTAGCTTTCCCTCATGTCTTATATCCTAATTTATATAGCATTCTTTTCAATTACTGAAAACATCATAAAACCACTCCTTTCTCTCCAGATCCACTTCCCCATCATTATTATAAACCCCATTATGCTTGAATTTACTGCAAATATACACATTTTTTTCTCTATCGTGTTATTCTCTTCAAATTTATTCTCTGTGATAGGAGTCATACTAATTTTATAAATATAATCTGATTACAGCATGATTAAAATAATTTATAGCTTCCTAACAATGTTCACTATCCTTAATCTGGACTCCAAAGCCAGGTATATCTTGGTGTCTGCTGAGCATTCTGGTCTTAGCCGTATCTCATATGACTTTGTCCAACACACACTGTATTTTTAGTCACTATACTTTTCCTCGGCTCCTTGAACTAGCCTTACTCCTTCATATCGTATGGTGTTCATAAAGTAAATTATCCACCTGGAAAACTGGGGCAGGAAAGTTCTGCTGGTGGCCTGAGAACAATCAATTTCTTCCCACTTTCTTTAGTATGATTATCTATCTAATGAGTTGTTAACGGTATATCATCAAGTAGGGAGAGGTGGGCTGGAACAGTCTAGGTTCTGTTGCCGTCACTCCCTCAGAAACGCAGTGTCCTTCAAGTCTCTAGTTCATTGGCCCTGTGGCTCCAGAGTACAAATCCCAGGTGAGATCTTTTTGGACCAGACTACATCTGCCCTGCTGTAATCATTTTCCTTAGCCTTGGAAGATGACTCTTACTAAATCCTAGTCTTTTGCCGTCGCTTGCTACCTATCTGTGAGTACTAAGCCCACTTGATGTAGCCAGCGTGTGAGTGTGTTCTGCCTCATTACACTCTAAATGGCACTCAGTGAACAATGAATCTGCTTCACATCTGGAGCCATTCTTTTCCTTATGCAATCTTCCTCATATCTCACCTTATATTAACACTTACTAAAAGCTCCTCACAACTCACCTCAGCCCAAATAGTTCTAGATAGGAAATTCTTAGTGTAGGCTTTCATAACAATCTGTTTTCTCATTCTTAAAATTAATCTCAATTATATTTAACAAATTATATTTAATAAATTTGTGACCTTCTGGTAACATTTTTTAATCAAAAATAAGCCTAAAGAAATATAAAAGCAGAATATCGCCTTTACCATTCTATTCCCCCGAACACACACACACACACACACACACACACACCCCCTATTGGGAATAGTCCAAATTCTACTTCCCTTTTATTCTCCCCAGAGGGTAGAGGCCCACTGGAAATTTTGTAAGATTGTTCAGACAATTAGAAAATACAGCACCTTCTGGGCAACAGATAACAGTGCTAGAAAATAGTACTGAGTCAACAAGACATTAAAATGGGGGGATGTGGAACAGAAAAACACCTGCTAATTGAAGCCTGAGTTGTTAACATATGTAAGTTTTTTTTTTCCCCCTAGTTTTCCTCCAGTGGGAAGATTGCCTAGAATTTTTTTGTAGTTCTTTTTTTTTTGTAATTTAAAAAAAAATTAGTGGTATATTTTAGATACATCAGTAGTAAGTAATTACTGGAAACATTTATATGAGGACAAACAATTATGGAGTTTTTTTTTAACAGACGCAAGGCCAACATCAACTTAGCACAGGCTCCTGACAAAATTGACAAAATCCTTGTAACAAACTCGGTCCTAGAGTAAAAACAGGAAAAGACATAAAGATGTTGGTTATAAACAAGTTTAAGTTGGTAATTAGAAACAGAGATTTACATACCCACACTCAGAAAGAGAGGAACAATAACAATTAAATGAAACTAAGTGCAAAAGTGTTGGATTTAATGGAATTATATCCTATTAGCTAAAACCTAGGGATGGAATAATATTTTCTAGCTATCTGTTGACTAGTATGAAATTAGAAGTTTGGGCTTGGTTAATATGAATTGAACTCGAGGGAGCTCAGATTTGTAGGGAACAATGAGAAAGATGAGTATTTGTCCTTTAGAAATGAAGCTAACCATTTGAAGTGGTTTTACCCTAGAAGAAAGCATGAAGAATATTACTGGGGGAACTGGGGGAAGAGCCATGAAAACTGAATGATTAAGCAATCAAATTGGAAGGCCGGAATTAGAAAGGAAGTTTGTAAGCAGAATATTGTGTATGTTTGTGTGTGTACAGCATACATCTTCTCCACATTCCAGATTAACATACACAATTTCAAACCTGCTATCCCAACATGGACCGCTAACACACATTTCAAACTACTTGATTTAAACTGGAGTTTTATTCTTCTTTTCCAAGTACTCGCCACTGGAAAGGCTTCCAATTTTATTTAACAGAAACTTTAAATTTTGCTCCATTATTTTTCTCATAACTTATGACTGTCCACCAAGTTACCTATGAGGCCTAACCATAAGCTGTGTGTATTTTATCATTGCTGCTTTCACGATCTGCTCTTGTGTGCTGCTGTCTCTTGCTTTTACTGATCTTCCAGCTTTCACCATTCGCATGAATATGTTCTTAACACAATAGCCAAAATGAATCTTTTAAAATGAAACTCACACTATGCCACCCTTTTTTCTTAACTCTTTTAATGACTACTCAACTTACTCTGAATAAATGCCAAAATCCTGTTGGAAGACAGTTCTCCAAGGATCTCCTCTTTACATCCCAAACATACCTGGAAGAGAGAGATTCTGTCTCTAAAACACAGGGAACACTGGTTTCAGGAACAAGCTAATAAAGGTAGTGTCTCTTTTCAGGCTAAGTTTGCTAGCTATTCCCTTCAGTGATGGGTTTATAATGGTTAATTTTGGGTCAGCTTTACTGAGCGATAGGAACCTGGCCAAATGTTATTTTTAAGTGAGTCTACGCAAATGTTTTCAGATGAGGTTGGTATTTGAACCAGTAGATTAGAGGAAGGCGAGATTTACTCTTTTCCTGATTTATGAATAGGGACACTGATCTTCTCCTGCTCTCAGACTGGGACTATTGTCTTTCATTTCTCAGGCCTTGGACTCAGCTGAAAATGAGCTTTGGTAGGTTTCCAGCTTATTGATGGCAAATTGTGAGCCTTCTCAAACTTCCACAATCACATGAGCCAGTTCCTTGAAGTAAATGTTTACACATACATATAATCAAAAAAATAAATTTTAGAATAATTTGAATAAATGCAAAATACACATTGTAGAAACACATATATGTATATATATGTACCTTAGACATATATATGTCTGTATATATCCTATTGATTCATTTACATATAAATGTGTATTTCTCATTGATTCTGTTTCTCTGGAGAACCCTGACTAATACAGAGCTTTTAAATTCTGAATTTCTCTGTTGTAGTCATCACAGGATTGTGTGTGAAGTATCCACCTAGACCACTTTACATTGCCTCCATGCCACTTATGGCTCATAAGACATAGGTATTATCATTAAGTTCATGTTGCTAGTTTTGTTGAGAGTAATAAAATCCATGTCCTCCAACCCAAGAGTCTCATGTCTTCTGTTAACATTTACAAGTTAAATAAAATAGTAACCCTTAATAGTTCTTAATCATCTTTATCATCACCTACAGTCATATGTGAATTGATCTATTGACTCTCTCTCCTCTTGTTCTACTATGATTTCCCATTAATTTTTGAGTTCTTGTCCCTTTGCTTTAACTAGAATACTCCCAATCTCACTCCAGTAGCTGTACTTTCATGTAACACTCTTCTGTCAGATATAGACGAGGCACTTAATGGTCTCTGAGTGAATTTTTTAAAAAGTACCAGATGACCCGAAAAAGAGGATATGTGTAATTTGGTGACTGAATCATCGTTAAGCTCATTAACACCGCGAAGCTTCTCTCTTATTTGACTTTGGTAGATTTCTCCCACCAGGCAGCATGTCCTTTAGGTACCAGCGCCAGTCTTCTGGATGACATTTGCATAAAGATCATGTAAATGTGCCTCTGGGGAGAAGAAGAAACTACAGATTGAGAAAGAAGACAGGTAAAAATGTAGGCTGATTATAAAGCAAACACAATTATGAAATATATTATCGCAAATTTTCAGATTTCTTTATTTTGTTAAAAGAGCTAACTTCAAAAGACAAGTTAATGAGCAGTCTTATTGTTTTAAATTATCAGAATTTTTTAAATCAATTCAACACTTTTTAACTCAGTCTTTAACAGACTTCTGCTTAAATAACCTAATTATTCCTGCATTTGTTATTTTTTCAGTGGTTTTTTTTTTTTTAATTAACTTCTTCAGATCCTGAGACCTGAAATCCTAAATTTTCCTTTGAACTTGAGGGAGTCTTTTTGGTCAACGTTCCAATGAGCTAATGCGGAATTTGACAAAGATATTCTTAAAGTGTATAGTGCTTATTAGATGTTTGCATATTGTTCAACATTAAAGCAGCTCTCTTTCATGCCCATGTGTTCCATAAGAATTAATGAAAAGTACCACAGTTAGCCTTCCAAATTCCAATTAGGGTGAAAGAAAGAAAGGACAGAATCTGATTTCCCAGAGAAAAGAGTGACAGAAGCAGATTCTATTACAGGAAAAACTTTTGGGACAGAATTGATGGAAGAGGAAGCAAGAGGGCATAATAATTAGGGAGGGAGTAATGAAACAATTGGATAGTTCTTGAGATATTGGGAGAAATTTACAAAGGCAATTCTTAAAGAAAATCACCATAATACTTGATATCTGAAATGACTTATACAGTCTTCACCTTTTCAACATGATCGTGTATAACAATTAAACAGCTCATGAAACAGCAGCTAGGCAGTTGCTAAAGTTCCCAAATAGTGAAAATTGAAACATTCTATCATAATTCCATTGGCATTCATTTAATAAAGCACTCCAGAAAAAAATAGTATTGTTAAATAGATTTTTTTTAGCCTTTGTGATATTAAACATAGCTGGTATAGTCCAAACTTTTTTGGTAGAAGGGATTTTAAACACAATTATTGTTTTTCTAGTATTCTAAAATCTCTGCTCATAAAATATGTCATAACAACTGTAAAAATAGTTTTATTCTCAGTTTGACAGTAGCTTATTTGTCGATAGCTAGTTTGAGCAGCTGTCATTTAACAGGTGCTCTGTCCAAATTAACATTGTGTTAGCCCAAGAGATAAATGCCACCATAACCTTTTCAAGTAAATTCAGGGAAAACTGTCTTATTTTTAGGTTTAGCTGATATGAAGAATAGGCAGTCACATAAAAATGGAATTGGAAAAACAGGTGTGATCTAATAGTGATAGACTGAGAGAGAAAACATCGAAAGGCTTGTTTGTTCAAATTCCTCTTGGCCTTTTGGTGGAGCGTTTCCTCACTACTTCCATACTCCACCTGCTAGTACAGTGCAGGGCCCCTCTGAAATGAGGGACAGAAGGCGTACCTCAGGGAGGGTAGTTCAAAGATGAATTTCACAAAGAAAGGTGGAGGAAGGTCTTTCCTTGCTTCCTTCTTTCTTTCCTTATTCCTTCCCTTCCTTCCTCCTCCTCCTTACCTCCGTCCCCTCCTCCTTCCATCTTCTCCCCCGCTTTCTTTACTTTCTTTTTTTTTTTAGGGGAGGAGTCCAACTATGTAGCCCACGCTGACCAAGAACTCATGGTGATCCTCCTGCCTGCCTCAGCCTCCTGAAGCTGGAATTACAGGTGTGCATCACCATTCCTGGCCTCTCTTTCTTTTTTGCATAGTTGCAAAACAACAGAAAAACAATAAACTTTGCTTCCCATTATTCTTAGTTAAAATTATAATGTAGAAAAGCATGTAAATACAGCATGGTTAAAAGGCATAAAAACATATATTTAACTTGAAAACAGGGCATGTTGATATAATATTAGTAACCTAAAGAATGCATTTACTTTATTCTTTCCTTTTGAGTGGACTTTCAAAGATTTTTCACAAAAAAGTTTTTTAGATAAAGAAGGAAATCTTGATTTACAAAGATAGGTAAGACAGGTTAATATGTATATTATGCAGTTCAGAAATTCTGTTTCACCATTTCCTTTTTATGTCCAACTTATTCTCAAAATGTATACTACTGACTGGACACGATGGCACAGCCCTGTATTCATAGCACTCTGAGAGGTTGAGGCAAAAAGGGAAATTGTGAGTTCAAGCCAAGCTTAGGCAATCGCGAGACTTACTGCGATCCTGTCTCAAAAAATTAAAAAATAAATGCAGGGGGGAGCTACAGCTCAGTGTAACAGCTCAATCCCAGTACCAGACACATACACACACACACACACACACACACACACACACACACACACAAATAATAATAATAATAAGCAAAAACAGTTACTTCTTATTTGAGGTCACTGTCTTTTAAAAGGTCCTTGACGTTGTTTACCCACAAGTCAGATTCCCAGAGTAGCATTTCTTGAACACTGACTCCTACAGTACTTTGTGAAGAGAGTAGACATAATGAGTGGGGAAGGAAATACTAATAATGAAAGAAGAAGGAAGTGCCAATGGGAAACAAGAGGAAAGAAAAAAATCGTGTGAAAAATTATGTGAATAATTGTGTGTAGAAATTACGCAAACTTTAAAAACTTGGAACGTCAAAACCAGACCTATTTTCCTTTCATGTTATCATTTATCATTATATACTGTAATGGAAGAGTTTCCTTCACTTTCCAGTCACACTTGGGATTCATGCTCCCATCTTTCATCATTTTAACTTTATAAATCAAGGAGCTAGAGATTGCCTCGGCTGCTTCAGTGCAGACTGTTTGATGCGGTTGGTGTCATTCGTGGTTAACATAGCTACGCTGATCAAGAGTCCTTCATTTATTTCAGTTCCTGCTATAGAAATAAGAATCACTTGCCCTGGCCTTTACTCTCCTCCCAAAGATCAAAGTCATCCATGATGACCATTTTCCTTAGATAGTAGACAGTAATACTGACAACCCGACAGTGAGGTTTTCAATTGGTGCCCGATTAGTTCCCAAAATAGAAGCTCTCTTGTTTTTCCAAAGTGTAACAAAGCAGTAGTTTTAAATCACCGATTGCCTCTTTGTACTTTAAAATGTTACCTGACCTGTGTTTTCAGCACGAAACTTTCATCGGTTTGTATAATAATGGTTCCTGCCTTTAACAGAAAGGTATAGAAACACTCAATGGCATTTGGATATTAATCTATGTTAAACCGTGAGGAAATGCTTTTTGAATTGAAAATTACAGCCATATTAATACTTTTTCTTTGTGCTGTGAACAATAAATGCCAAGAGGCTTTTTCCCCCTTAATGATTAACTGCTTTTTTGAAAGTGTTGCCAGTTCCACATGCAAATTTCTTGCTTTGTAGATAGATGTGACTGAGAACACTAGGTGGTTGGCTCTTGTGAATAGAATCAGGAAGTACTAATTATAAGACTAACATACCACAATCGTGCTTAATTTGTGTAACTCCTTTAATGCAAGATGAGTGAACCTCATGCAGCAAGTTGAAATGGCAATAATAGAATTTTTGCATTTTGACTAGTCACTTTCTTCTAGGATAAGATTGAAAGCAGGAAATAAGAATTCATTGAATATATAACCTTAAAAATAGTTATTTCTTACAATCATGAAAAACTGCTAAGTTGAATTGAGACTTTGTATACATCTTAAATTAAAATAGTTTGTCGGTTGATTATACTTTAAAGTAGCCTTGATGGATAATCAAAATGGATGACTAGAATTGCTACCTCTATCATAATGTAAGTAAAATTTTATCTTACACCTCTTTCGAAAGGTTATGATAGTAAGTACATAAGCATTTTATGTTGCAGTCGATGATATGCATGCCGGAAATTATGTATTTCTTCATAAAGCATAAGATGGAAATATTATTTTAGTTAAAATTTTGCATATTATATAATTGTATCAGAAGAGAATAAATGAATTAACGAAAGATAAATGTTCTGGACTGTCATTTTGTCCAGAGATATTCCTTCCTAGAGCAAAAATCAACTGAAAAAAGAATACAGATCAATTGAGTTTGGAGTTGCAATTTCAAAGAAATACAGTTGATCAAAACTTAATAGGTAGTGGGAAGTAGAAACATTTTATTTCAGAGGAATAAAGGTATATATTTTCATGTTATATAAAAATTCAAGTGAGCAAATGGTACTGCGATAGCCTGTTTGAACAGAACTAAAGCTTGAGTATAGACACGTGCCAAGTAGTGTTTTAAAAAGTAATAAAAAGAAATCTGAGGAGTTGCCCAAAGCAAATATCAATGAGAAGATACAAAAAATTCCTGAAATATTAATATTTAGACAATGTGATAAAAATGTTATTAAATTTGTTCCAAACAAGATATTTCTACAAATAATATTTAAAACATCATGTGTAACAAACAATACACCCACCAAAAAGGAAATAACAAAAGATATACCTTTCACAATTGCACACAGAAAAATAAAATACTTAGGAATCTATCTAACAAAGGAAGCAAAAGATCTTTACATCGAAAACTACAGCACTCTAAAAAAGGAAATTGAAAAGGATATAAAAAAATGGAAAGACATACCATGTTCCTGGGTAGGAAGAACCAACATAGTGAAAATGTCTATACTTCCTAAACTACTATACAGATTTAATGCAATTCCAATCAAGATACCACTAACATACTTCAAAGAATTAGAAAGGACAATTATGAATTTCATCTGGAACCAGAAGAGACCAAGAATAGCAAAAACGATCCTAAGCAACAGGGGAAAAGCAGGGGGCATCACAGTCCCCGACATAAAACTATACTATAAAGCTACAGTATTAAAAACAGCATGGTACTGGCAAAAAGACAGACCTGAGGATCAATGGAAAAGATTGGAGGATACAGAAACAGCCCCAAACACACTCAAATACCTCATCTTTGACAAAGGAGCCAAACATCCTCACTGGAAGAAAGATAGCCTATTTAACAAATGGTGCTGGAAAAATTGGCTTACCACATGTCAAAAACTAAACCTAGATACATGTCTCTCACCATGTACTAAACTCAAATCGAAGTGGGTCAAAGATCTAAACATTAAAACAGAAACACTAAATTTACTAGAGAATAGAATAGGAAGAACTCTCAAAGACATAGCAGTAGGGAAAAAATTTATGAACAGAACCTAGACTGCACGGGAAACAATACAAAGAATCAGTGCTTGGGAGCACATGCTATTAAAAAGCTTTTGCACAACAAAAGAAATCATCAATAAAGCAGGGCGAAAACCCACAGACTGGGAAAAAATTTTTGATAGCTATCCATCAGACAAAGGTCTAACATCTAGAATATACAAAGAACTCAAAAAAATTAAACCTCCCAAATTTAAAGACCCTATCCAAAAATGGGCAACTGAAATGAATAAACATTTCTCACATGAAGAAATAAAAATGGCAAATAAATATATGAAAAAATGTTCAACATCACTCGTCATTTGAGAGATGCAAATCAAAACAACATTAAGATTCCATCTCACTCCAGAAAGAACTGTGTATATGAAAAAATCAACCAATAACAAATGCTGTCAGGGCTGTGGGGAAAAAAGAACTCTCCTCCACTGTTGGTGGGAATGTAGACTGGTCCAGCCACTGTGGAAATCAATATGGAGATTCCTCAAAAAACTACAACTATTTGAGGTTCCATTTGACCCAGCTATTCCCCTACTGGGGATCTTCCCAGAAGAATTAAAATCATCATACCACAAGGATATATGCACAACCATGTTTATAGCAACACAATTTGCAATAGCTAAGTCTTGGAGACAGCCTAAATGCCCAACAACCAATGAATGGCTAAAGAAAATGTGGTTTTTCTACACAATGGAGTACTACACAGCCATAAAAAGGATAAACTAGAGTCATTCATATGTAAATGGATGTTCCCTGAGAACATACTTTTAAGTGAAATAAATCAGACACTCATGAGTACACATCGAATTGTTTCTCTGATATGAGAAACCATAAGTGTAAATGGGACAAAGAGGTGTAATAGATATAATAGGAAGATAATATACGAAGGAGAGGAAAACTAGAAAGAGAGAAGGGGGAAAAGCAGGAAGGGAAAAAAGAAAAGAAAGGGGAAACAGAATTCATGGAGAAATGTGAATAAACCTACTGTAAATAGGGATGGAGGGAACGGGGAGGGGTGGAGAAGAGGGAGGAAAACCAAGATGCATCATGTACAGGTACAAAATAAATAAGATAAATGGGATCAATATATGTACATTGTACCAATACATGTTCTTGGTTAAAAATTGAAAAAATTAAAAAATTTAAAAAAAAAAAGACATCATGTATATCTTTGTGCAAAGAAAATATTCTCTCTCACACACATGTATGTGTTTTGCGGCATATTTTCCTATAGAATTTATTTTCTTTTGAGACTGATTCAATATTTTTGGAATTCTTTTCATGATAAAAAAATGACATGATGGAATGGTTCACTGAACTACTACACAGAATGAAAATAATTTTACCACTGGAATTTTTTTTTTTTTTTTTGGTGCTGGGGATCGAACTCAGGTCCTTGTTCTTTCAAGGCAAGCACTTTAGCCACTGAGCTAAATCCCCAGCCCAAATGAAAATAATTTTAAAATAATTTTTCTGTCCTTAAAAGTCAACAGATTATTTTAATGAGTTTGCCACACAGAATAACTAGTTTTAGAAATTTGATAGCAAAATAAGAAGGATATGTAAGACTTACCTTGGATGTATGTTTAAGTGGCTATCAGAAATTCAGGATTTGATACATTAATCTTTTGGTGCCTCTTAAATATCCAAGTGCAAACATGAAGAAATAGTTGCCTATACTGAAGCAAAGTTTTAAATACATTTCAGTGTTATTAAAACTTTGAATTAATCTATTTACAGATGGTGGGTAAAGTCATGGGATGACTTTGGAAAGGATATGCATTTCAGTAAGAAGACATCTCTAAATTCTAAGATCAATTTCATAAAATTTCAACATAGACTATGGATTTGAGAACATCTCCAGAGTATCATGAATAACGAAATATGATCTTTAGAACAAGAATGTCATTTTCCTTGTGAAATATTTAGCAAAACATTTAAATTTAACAGAAAACTAAACTAATGACAAAAGTAAACAACAAGCCTCAAGTTATTAGATTTATACATCAGATTTGAATTTGTTGAGTTGATACTCATAAAGATACGATGGTTTTATGAAAATTATAATTTCTTTGAATACTATTACAGAATATTATTTTAGCTTTCATCACATGGTCCACATCAAAGTGCTCTTTAAAATTAAAATGGCATTTTCATCGTTGCCTTCTGATTTTCTTTTGTCTTTATAATAAATACTTTTCGGGAGAACTTAGATTGCTGTTCAAGTTGGACTCCATAACAACATATCATTATGTCATTAGACAAGTCAGTTGAGCACTAACTGGATACAATCACAAAGATGTTCACAGAAATTTCAGGACTTTATCAGAGTGTATCTACATCAGAGCTTTTGTTTTGAAAGGTAAGAGGAGAAAAAGAATGAGAGTATGTTAAAACAAACAAACAAACAAACAAAGAAGAAAACCCCAACTGTTTAGAAATTTTAAAAAAGGCAGAGTTAATTGAAGTCAATTGGTCTGCCCCTTACACCAGACTCCATATTTTTTCCTTGAAAATTTTTGAACCTTCTTCACCAAGAGGCAGTTATCTGAACTTTTCAAATTTTAAAAGAAAGTGCTCGTGAACTAATTACTCACAATTAAAAAAACACTTTATTCATCTTCCATCATTTGTGATTTGATTATCCCACAAATAACCTTGAAATATAAAAAAATAATAAAAAGAAAATCCCATGAACTTTTACATCTCTACTATAATAATTAAGAAAAGCTAGAGTTTAAATTGGGTCCATGCTGGGTACTGAATCTTTTGGAATGAAAGTGCACGTACAATCTTAGACAGGAATATATGCAGTACTCACCTAATATTTCTGAAATGTCCATTCTAGAATTAATCAGTTTTACCTCTGTGCTGTTTCTGAATATTACAAAAACTGTTACTCTAGTTAATTACAATACAGTTCCTGGTACTCTAACTTAGGCACATCTAGCTCTTCTACTTAATTATAAGAGTATTAAGAAAAATTTTACCTTGCTTCTAGAATCTGGAAGAGCAACTGGTGATTAGATGATACTTAAATAATGTTTGTTGTATAAATAAATGAATCCTAATGAATAAAAGATAAGCATATGTTTTTGTAAAGTGTTCCATTGAAAGATGTGAAAGAGCAGAAATAGCAGAAGTTATATTTTCCTTTATGCTTTATCTATGGTAAGAGGGAGGAACTGGAAGGTGGAAGGACAATGATACTAAAAAAATAAAGCTGAAAGAGATTTTTAAGTTCACTTATTTTACAGAGCATTAGACATATTAACTCCACAACCATCATTATTTCATAGCAGGCATAGTTTTCAAAGTCCAAAGTCTTTTCCTTACATTAATGAACCCAAATTTCTTAAACAAAATTGACTTTTTATTTTGTCCCCAAATGATAAGTTTTTAAATATCATTTCTATCAAAGAATGATCTTAACTCACAAAATCATTCTTTTGTTATAGTTACTAAAATGAAGAACAAATACGTTGCTTCAAAATACATTTGATCTGCAAAGAAAATTAGATTTTAAAATCAGTTAATTTATGATTTGAAAGGAAAATTCACTTCCCACTAACAAAATACTAAATAAATTCAACTTAGTTTTATAAAAAATATTGCATGAAACCGCCTAGAGTTGTATGACTAATTTTGTACAGTTTGTAGGGCCACAAATACTTGGCTGGAATTCTTTTACTACACTGTAATGTTTAGCAAATGTTGTTTTCTGTCACCATGATTTCACCATTGCCAATATGCTGGTAAGAAAATTTCTCACAGTGACCTTATGTTTGGTAGAAAATATTTTTGTGCTACTTGGTTTTTGAGTAATATGCAGTTCTAGAGTAATGATATTCACTGAGGAGAACCAGTGAAGGAAGTTCAAGGAGAATGAATGCACAGCAAACATTCTCAGAAATTATTATAGTCGAAAGTATAATTTCTTCATCCCAGAGGTCATGCATCTGATGCAAAACAGGAACACTCATTGTCCTTTCGGGTTTCTGTTTCTGATTAATAAATATAAGATGTTGAAAACCTCATAAAAGAAATCACATTTTCACTAAATAGAGTACTTTTTTTTTTCCTGTGCCGTGGAGCTTGGATGGTTGATGAAATAAATGAGTGAAGATATTGTAGGACATATAGGCAAACTTTTCCTTCCATTCTGACCCCTTGCTTCCTTTTATATATCTATTACAGTGCATGCTGTTGAAGTGAAATAAAGCACAGTAAACATCTGTAAAATTGTAAGAGATATCTCTTCTGTAAAATTATGTCTCTACATCTCTTAAGAAACTAAATCATTTTAAAATCAAATATAATCAATTAGACACATATGCCACTCATTTACCTACATTGATTTCTTTCACTCTCCTTATACAACCCAACTGAGATTCTCAAATGTCAAAATTAATCGAGTAGAAAAAATTTCTTTGATTTCTGCCATCCATTGCCACCATCTTTGCCCAGCCCTCTGCAAATTTTACTCTAGTAGACTCACAGACATATGGGACAAATATAATGCTAACTCATCTTAAAAAATGATTACTTGAGTAGAACGTGAATAGGAATAAGAATGTCATCTTAAAGTAACAGATGTTTTGTTATACTATTCAAAATTCCAGCTTTAAAACTCCGTTACTAATTCCTCATCAGCTGGAGAATTTGTCTACTAATAACTCACATCTTAATCCTTCTTCAGTGACTGGACTCAGCCAAAGATCATTGGTAACATTCAGTAACATCGGTATTGGGTGAATCCCAACCCCTCCTCTCCTCACTGGGGAACATTAATGAAGATGATCCCAGCTCTAGTGCTTCAGATTCCTTTAGCATCAGAAGAGACCTATGTTGCACCTGTGTTAATAGTTCATCTTTTGCTTTATTCCAACATGCTTTTTCCCCACTTATAAGTAACTTCTTGAGAATAATCTTTATTAAACAACCTGCCCACAAATCTACAATTTAGAGGCTATTTCTGGAAACCAAACCTGTGACATCCAAGTGTACCTTAATACCTCTGACGCTTTTCATTAATGAGATTTTCTTTGAGTCAGGATTTCCTTATTCCAGTGTGGAGACATGGTTTTAAACACTAAGCTGGAGCTTTCATAATTATATTCTAAGGGCTCATTCTTCAATAAACAGTTCTGTATTTGGTATAGTTTTAAAAAGAAAAATGTAATGTAAAGAGCATTGAAGTGGATTTGGGAATGGAGAGCAAAGGTTATGAAAGGTTCAAAAGTCTCATACATTTTTTACTGATATTAGCTGTTCCTCTTATGAGATAACAGGCAGCTATCACACAGAAATTTCACAGTTGACTCATAGGGAGAGAGAAATAGAATGAGAGACAGGTAGATGGATGTGTTTTTCTTTCTAGATTCCTTTTAGAAATAATACAAGAAAGGAATATTATTTCTGTGTGTGAGTCAAATTCAGTTCTCTGGAGAGAAATCAGATGAGGTCAGGATTAGAGGCTTTCTTTTTTCATTCATATGGCAGCTTGGTAATAATTACTTACGTGAGGCAATAGTGATTTCAGATTACAGTAGAGTGGTGGCAAGGTGACTCACAAGTTAAATAATTATATTAGAATATGGCATATGTCTTAAAATCACACACACAAATATATATGTGGATATATATGGATTGTATATGGATATATTTGGATATATATAAATATATATATATATATGGCGAGAGAGAGGAGAAAGGGGAAGAATAGGGTAATGAGGAGGTAACAGAGGAAGTAGATAAGTTAAGGAAATAAAGAAGCAGGGACATTTTCTTTATAGAAGTCATTAGACTGTGCCCACACCAATAGAATAAGAAAACATTGAGATGGTAAGACTGACTACTAGCTAACCATTGCTATTATTTGGTAGTAATAATAAAGTCAGAGAGTCTTGAATGAATTTCCTTACCTAGACAATATTGTGCTCACTAAATGGACTAATTAAAATATATTTTCAATTCTTCATTTTTGAGAGTATATTCTGGTCTTGAAAACTTGCACATTGTAATTCATTTCATTTCACTTGTAATGCTCTTCACTTTTTCTTAATAAGAACAGGGCAAAGGGCAATAAAGGCTATAGTTAAATTTATTGCTAACTTTGTCTTCCATCCCAAACAGAAGCTCTTAATATCACCATGCTCTAAAAACCTTATTTCACTGTACTCTTCTAGGAGAAAGATCTTGCTAATTGCCCTTTTGTATAGGTGTCAAACAATGAGATAGAGCATGCATACAAGGCATCCTGAAACCCAGAGGACCAGGCTTTCATGGCATTCTTAGCTGTGACTAATGGACGAAGCAAGTATCAGGACGGCGATGAGAAGGAGAACACTGTGTTACAGTATTAACTTCTGCTGCGCAATTAAACCCCTCAGGACCACCCATGTACTGCAGTCATAGCCAAACTTGACTCTTTTTCTTGTTCCTCTGACACTCTTGAATGCGATGGTTCTGCAGACTTTCAATTCGTGGCTTTTTTCCCCTAAAAATCAGGGATCTGTGCAGATCATCCAGATTTTATACTTATTTTGAAACCCAACTGAATTACACTCAATCTAAAATCAGTAAAAGAAAATAATCGTATTTCAAGCAGGATATACATTGCAGGAATCTAATCAGTTATTAAACATACAGTAGACAAATTTATTAAATTCATACATGAAAACTCATAAACTAAGTGCTAATCTTAATATAATGAAACTTCGAATATACTCCTAAAATTTATACAGTTAAGAATGTATATGTGAATATGTGCTACTAAATACATTAAAGTAAGTATATGATTTGCTGTATACGTTATGTGTAATTACTATATATATACATACATACACACATATAGTTAAGTCAAGTTCAAAATGGATTTTATCTTCCTCATTTTCACAGGATCAAAAGAAAATCATATTATCTTACTAGTCTCAAACTGTAACTGATGATATTCAGACATGAATAATGTTCATCATCAAGTCTGCTTAAATTAGCAAAACTTTTTATATTTTGACAAAATATTGAGTACAATGTTGGTATTTAACCTCCTTTTGCACTGTTCCAAAAAGTGAATTTATTCTTCATCTATATTTACTATGATAGGCTAAAATGCATGTTTAATGTCTTTGTGGAAAGAGACATTCACAAAGAAATCAATCAGTTATACGCATTTAAAAAGCAAATGTTACTGCAGTAATTACAAAGTACAATAAAATTATTCCACACCCTGTCATCAACATACATTTTCTTTCAGAGGTATGATGGTAAAACTGTCTTATTTCTAAGTAGCACTAAGTAATGTGAAGGCAAATCTAGTAACCAGAATAAATGATGAGGATTTAGCTAATATGGCTTTCTTTACTCTATTTCCTTCTGATTTAGAAAATGTTCATTTTTGTAAGCAGGAAATATTCTTTTATAAAGTGTTTAGGCAAAAATAAACAACAAAATTAAAAATACTTCAATGTGATAATACAGCCATCAATGTATCATTTCCATATTTTGAAAGAGATGAACAGTGAGAGATATACAGACGTTCTCTTAAAATAACATCATAAACTCATACTACTTTACATTTTTAAAACATTATTACAAAATAAAAATCATCGATGGTTTTAAAAGAACTGTTGACATAAGATAATTCAAACTTCACGAAAGTGTGGAATGTTCAAATGAGAAGGGAAACTGGGGTGGGGGAAGAAGGAAGGGAAAAGGGAAAAAAGAGAATAGAAGGGAAAAAAATGGAAGCAAAGCTTTTGTAAATAAGGAGGGAAGAGGAGTTCAAGGGAGGGGAGGGAACTAGGAAAAAAAGAAGTAAAATATATCATGTACAGGTACAAATTCCCCATGATGAATGTTACCATTACATATATCTAAAATGTACCAATAAAATTAATTTTTAAAAAAATTTTAAAAGGCATAAATGTTATTTCTCAAAACAGCTTTCTAAATTTAAAAATATGTAATAGTACTTAAAAATAAATTAGAGATATTGTTTCTCTAAATGAAAATTTTCTAAAATTGGAAATAATTGATTTTTTCAAATTAAAAATAATTTTAGATAGCACTAATTTCCTCTCACCAACTTGTTTTTCATTTTTGCAAATTCTTATTCTTATATTTTAAAATTTTATAATTTTAAACATTTTGTTCTGTAAGTCCAGAAGCTTATTTGACTTTATTTTAAATTTAATTAGTACTTATTACTTGTAATATTGTAAAATTAATTTACTGATAATTATTTACAGAGATTTTTACTGATGTATTTTTGCATTTAATCTCTAAATTGCTGTAATTTTAGAGTTTAGTATTTTTATTAAAGAAAAATTGATGGGTTTATTCTTTTATGTTTCAGAGTGCTAGTTATGAGATATTTAAATGAAATTTTTGGGGAGATGAATACTCTTATGCTATACTTTATTCATAACAATTGGAAAAAAGTCTTTTCTCATTGGATATTTTCTGATGCGTGAGAGCAGTTTAATATTTTATTATCTTTTAGACATTCTGCCTATCTAAAAGCTATATTTTAAAAAATTAGTTTGGTGTGAATATCAATCATACTTGCGATTTTACAATGGCTTGAATGAACCTGGCTTTGTTATTTATTCACTATACTTGCATGATGGAGTGATGTATCTCAGTTCACTCATCTTTTTTTGGGGGGAGGAGTTCACTTATTTTTTAATTTTCTCTTTTAATTCTAAAGTTTAGCCTAAATTGCAACCTCTATCTACATCACTGGTAAAATTGTTGTGGAATAAAGAAATCTCCACTCTAACTCTTCTTAGAATGGTTGACATTGGTTCTGTTGATATTTCATGGGAGCATTCAAGGGGGACTGTAAATTTTGCATGAGACAAGGAACAGAGTAATACAATGTATCCCAACAGCATGGAGGAGTAGCTCTAAAAACCTTAGCACATAAAGGGGAGAATGGTATGTATCTATCTGAGGGTCATGGGTAAGAGGTTTAAATGTGTCTCAAGTATGATGAAGATGTGAAAGACTTTGAGAAGGTTAAAAAGATCAGTAGTGTGCTGTGTGAAGTGTACTCTAGGAAGGATGAGAATTACAGAAGGAAGACCAGTTATGAGGTTACTGTGATGGTCTAAAAAAGACATGATGAGGACTAGTGTGGCCTTGTATTAGTGCAGATGGAGAGAAATAATTGCATTCAGAATATATTCTAGAGTTAGTGCATGCAGACATTTTCTGAAATATACCATGGTGATCAGAAAGCAGGAAGAATAAATATTAGATTTCTTAAAATTCTAATCTACTAAGTGGCATCATTTTCTCTGGAAAGAAAAACTGGATGTTAGAGGATTAGAAGTAATTAACTTGAGGTGCCATCACTTTCTGGAGAAATCACAGAGCAAGTAAATCCTTTGTAATGAGTAAATCTGAGCAGTAAAATGTATGTTTAGGCCACAGGGGAGAGTCCTGAGATCGTCAGCATTTAGAAATCAGGAAGATGAGGAGCTGGCAAAAAAGCAAAGAAGGAGAAACAGTGAGGTGAGAAGTGAGACGAACTTAGTTTCCTGGAATGAAAGTGAAAAAGGTTTGTTCTGTATCACCTTGTGTCAGTATTTCTTTAAACTTGCCGAAGACAGGCTTGTTTAAACAGCAAATCCAATAGTAAAACAATGGCCCAGAAAGAAAAGAAATTTTAAGAAAGCAGAAAATCACATAAAAAAGACATAAAATGTAAGATACGGTGGAAGGAGCAGGGGAGCCCAGGAAGAATGGATGGCACTGAGAACTTGGCCATCTCCTGACCGTCCCCAGTGGACAGAGCTGCCCGAGCTGCTGCATTCTGACCGCAGGCACTAGCCTCGTTGCCGGCACCGGCACAGTCTCTGCCTTGGGTGTAACAGGACAGAAGAGCCAAGATTTGACACTGTAGACATGTTTAACAATATGATAAGAGAGAAGGTAGAAAAAATTGAGTTTTTCAGAATTTTAACAAAATATTACAAACTAAAAGTCTTCAGTAATGAAGAAAGTTCTGTGATTTGTAAGGACAAGAAGTAAAATTACAGCCAAGCATGGTGGTGCACACCTCTAATCCCAGCACACAGGTGGCTGAGGCAGAAAGTTCTTTGTAAATTCAAGGCTAGCCTGGTCTACCTAGTGAGTTCAAATCCAGCCTGAACTACATAGGGAGATGCTGTCTCAAACCAACCAAACCAACCAAACCAACCAAACCAACCAACCAACCCTGGGGGAGACAAATATAATCATTTTAGTGTACATCTGTTACAGTTGGTAGGAAGTTAAAATTCCACACCTTTATTTTCACTCTTTTTTGTCATTTTTAAATTCTGGTATATTTTTGTTTAATGATATCTATTCAAATTGCCTTAGAAGGCTCTGTTTATTCTTAGAAATGTTTTAGAGAAAAAAAATACGTTTACTGTCTATTTGCTAGCCCAATGTCACTAACATTTATTTGTTTTACTCAGCACTGTTAGTTAAAAAAATTTGTAATCTTTCTACGTCAGTCTTCACACATCTTAAATATGTAATTTCACCATACAACAGCTAACACCAGGGGAATTTAGTGGGGTAATTGAAGGAAAAATATTTCGCTATATGGAAATACATTGAGTACATGTAGAAGAAGAAAAATATTCGGAGGAAAGTTTAAATAACTGAAAGTTTAAGGAGTCATAAATATTAGATTAACGGTTACTACTGTGTGATAAAAGAGTCACAGAAAACAGTTTACTAGGGGGATATTTCCTAAATATTTATAAGTAAATAAATAATCAAACTGATAGCTAAAGTTCCTTCTTCATTTTTTAATATTAATTTTGAATTTATTTTTTGTAATGCTGGAAGAACAAATGCAGGCCCTCCCAAATGCTAGGCAAACTCTCTAATGCTGAGCTATATATATCCCCAGTCCTTTGTTATTATGTTACAAGACATTTACTCAACAATATTCATGGTGAAGAATGGCCTATTTATATCATAATGTATAACATAATTATGATTTTATATATATTTATATATATTCTTTTCTAAAAGTTCATTCACTTGTTATTTTTTCACCATGGATAAGAATGACGTTTCATTT
>PVJO010009123.1:0-71276 GCA_004026905.1 Hystrix cristata
ATGATCATATTGACATATCCATCACCTCAAATATTTCTCATTTCTTTGTGTGAGGAATATTCAAAATTCTCTCTACTAGTTATTTTGAAACATACAATTAATCGTTGTTAATCATAGTTGCCCTACTTGGATGCTTCTTGTAGCCTGGATCTAGACATCCCCCTAAAGCCTCATGCAATCATAGATGCGGCTTTCAGAAGTGGCTGGATGTAGGGTGTATATTTCACTTATCCATACACTATAATCACTCAGTGCATCCCTACTCCTAGCACTTTAAACCGATAGCTATCTCTAGGTCAATTTAGAATAAGAAAAATATTTTACCTTCATTTATTCCTTCTCTGATGCTAATATGGTTCCTGTTAAGAAGTCATTTTAATTCTTATCCATGGTCCTCTCTGGGTGCTTTTTTCCTCTGGGGTCTTTCAAGATTTCCCTGTTATCTTAGGTTTTCTCAGATTGAATATGATATATTTAGTTATAGTTTTTATTTTTCTAATAAAAAAATTCTGCTTGTATTCTCTGTGGTTGATGTCTCTCGTTAAAATTTTTGCCAAATTCTAAGCCCCTTTAATGCACATATTTCTTCTGCTCCATTCTTTTTTGCTTCTCTTTCTGGTATTCCAACTACAAGTATGTCATAGTTCTGAAATTTGTCCCATAGTTCTAAGATGTTCTGTTTTGGCTCCCCACCCCCCGACTTCTTTTTTCCTTTGCTTTTCAGTTTGGGAAGTGTCTATTGCTCTATCTTCAGGATTAATGACTCTTTTCAAGCCACATCCAGTTGACAAGGAGCCCTTTTTGGGCACTCTTCATTTCAGCTGCCTTGTTTTGATTTCTAGTTTTTCCTCTTCACCTTAGATTATTCATATCTCTGCTGCCCTTACCTCTCTGTGCTGACACATTGCCTGCCTTTTCTGCTAAAGCTCTTAGTGGGGTTTTCAGAGTTATTTTAATCTGAATATTCCAGCATATTGTGTTAGATCTGAGCCTCCTTCTGTGTTTTCTTGGTCTCTCTGGACTGTGCTTTTTTCTTGCCTTTTGACATGTAATTTTTTGTTGAAAGCTGGGCATGTTGCATTGGGAAGCAGGAACCAGGGCAGGTAGCCTCAGTATTAAGGGTCTGTGCCACTCTGGCCAGTGCTGGTGGTGGCCAAGGTGGGCTGCAGCTGTAGGTGTCAAAGGCTTCACATTCTTCAGTATCCTGGTCTTCATCTCCCCTGTTGCCTCCAGCTTCCCCCACTGCTTCTCAGAGGGAGTCAGCACTTCAAGCTCTTAGATGAACTCCACCATCACTGTAGAGGAGACTGCTGGTGTGGGAGAAGGTGTGTGGAGGGGAACTTCCTATCATCTTTTGATTAAACCCAAGTGTTTTAATGGGCAGCTGTCCCTGGGTTGTGGCCCTCATAAACATTTCCTAGTGGTATAGCTTTTCCTCCTTGAGGGAGACCAGAAGGCTGCAGGGGGCTGGAAAGTCCTTCTGCCACTGAAGTTGTCCCCCATCTCCCAGATACTCTTGCAGTTTTAAAAATTCTTTCTCTGTTTCTTTTGAAATAAGTTCCACTGATCCCTTCAGTAATCACGTCCAGTGTATTTTTCCTCCCAGATGTTGTGATGGGTTATCTAGACCTTTAATCTGATTTGTTCTTGTACTTTCCACATCACCGTTATACTCTTTTCATATATGGAATCTGGTTGCCACAGCTGTTTTACTGTCCTTGCCTGCTGACTCTAACATCTGTGTCTGTCCTGGGTTGGTTCTGATTGGCTGATTTTCTTCTCATCCTGGGTTACATTTGCCTGCTTCTTTGTAGGCCCCACATTTTCCACTGGATACAGATTTTGTGAATTTTATGTCTTATTGGGTGCCAGACATTTTCGCAATCCTGTAAATGTGCTGAATTTTGTTCTGGGATGCTTTGGATGCTTTTGGATGCTAAGATGTTTTGGAACAGTTTGTTTCTTTTGGACCTTGCTTTTGTGATTTGTCAAATAGGCCTGGAACATTGTTCCATCCAGGGCTAATTATTCCCCACTTCTGGGCAAGACCCTGTTATCAGTACTTTCCCCTGTGCCCTGTGAATCATGTGATTTTTCTGGGCCGGTTGGTAGGGCTGGTCCTCTCCCAGCTCTGGGTGGGCACCAGATCCTGCAGCCCCTGGCCTTTCAGGTGACTCTGCCTGAGCTCAGGTCTCTCTCTTTTGGGTACATGCTGCTGGTCATACCATACTGGATATTTGAGGGGACCCTCTGCAGACCTCTGGGGTTCATTATCTGCAGCTCTTTCTTCTCTGCCTTGCAAACTCTAGCCACCTTGGTGTCCTCAGGCCCCCAGCTCCATATCCTTAATTTGGGAGTTTTGGTGGACTGATAGGGTCAACTTGAGCAGGAACACCCAGCTGGACTGAGTTGGCATTGTTTTGGGCATAGAAGATCCATCTGAGGATTGTTGCTGACACAACAAAAAGGAGCATGAGAGCAGAAGATGGGGCAGCTGTTTCCCAGGAGAAGCTCCGTTGCGGGTGGTTCTCCTGAAGGGAACTTGGCTGTTCTTGTCGCAGAAGGAGCTCCGGGGCCTTGCTGTCATTGAGGATGGCTGCTGTTTCTTCAGGGTCGCTCTGGTCTTCATCTCTGCTGCAAGCATCGTATCCTGGTTCCACCTAAGATTTCTTCAGCCATTTAGTGCAGACACAGACATACATGGGACAGTATCGTGAGCTCTCAGCCCTTGATTGGATCTGTTGGGTCTCCCTGCGTAGACAGACATTTGGCACTCTTCCTGCATTTGGCTTATGGATGAATGCTCTAACTTGTGTATGTCCTGTATTAAATCTGCTCTCTTGCAAACCATTGACTCTAGAAAGGTAACTAATACAGGGTTCACTGAATGCTGCCTCAGTTTCCCTTCCTCTACTGCAGCCTGGAAACTGTCCCAGCACAGCAAACGTTGGGTTCCCTAGTATCAGTGTAACGCGGACCCCAGTACAACAGCCCTGCAAAGATTGGGGTATCTTTTGTCTCCATTTGGGCTTATCTGACTCAGAAGCTGTAGATCCCTTGGGAAAGGACCAAGGATGAACTGCTATATGCACTGGACATTATAATACATCATCGTGTGTCCCTTAAGTGCTTGGTATTGTGTCTTAGGGTCCTGCCTCATGGGAACCGGGCATTACCTTCCACTGATGGGTCTGTGTCTGAGAACTGACCTGGGCCTGGAAACGGGCGAGAGACCGTGGCCACTTCAGCCTCAGTCATCACAGCATCTCTTATGTATATATGTACCGAGGGATCCCTGGGCTGGCTGACACATGTGCCCCCCAGCCCCTCCCCGGGAGCTCCTTGAGCTACGTGCTTTTCACACGTCCCTGTAGGTCGTTTCCACTCTGCTGGCCGTGTGGGCCACTCTGGACACCACAGCAAAATACCACAGACAAAATGACTTAAACAGCAGTCACTCCTGAGGCCTGCAGCCTGGAAGGGAGTCTGAGATCAGATATCAAGGGCTGGCGTCTCTCTCCTTGGCTTGCAGATGGCGTCTCCTCCCTCTGTCCTCACCTGGTTGTTCCTGGTGTGCCTTTGTCCTGAACTCTTCTTCTTATAAGGACCTACCCTCAAGGACCTCATTTTACTTTAATTACCTCCTTAACATTCTGAGGTCCTGGGATTGGGACTTCAGCAAATGGGTTTGGTGGGCCACAGTGCCCTGTCACACTTCTCACTGTGGCGATTGTGCCTAGCTTGCTTGAAGTAGATGTGGCTGCCCCTGCCCGTGCGTTTTTTCAATTCTCTCTTTCCATCACTGCCAGGGAGCCCATTTCAATAACAGTACCACCTGTCTGCACAGCCCCTCACCACAGAGGATGGTAACTACTATGCATCTTGGGGATCCTGGCGCCCTCACCAATTCCTCTAGGAGAGCTCCTCAAGTATCTCCAAGGCCCTCCCAGGCAGCATGGCCGAAGGGTTTTCTCTCCTGCTGGAAGGTCCTTCTCTGACCTTTGTCCTCCTTCCGTGGTCTGCCATGTCTCGACCTTGGCCTGTCTGTATTTATCGTGGGCTGTCAATCTTCCTGCACCTCAAGAGGCAGTCCAGCAGCAAACTGGAACTGAGCCTGGAACCCTTGCCCAGATGTTGGGTGTCCTCACAGCAACTCTTCTGTTACCAGTTTCATTCTCTAGTCCTCTCGCAGGCCTGGTGGGCCCCCAGGCACCCTGCAGCTCTGGCTGTATAATCCCTTGCCACCTTCTGCCCGGCCAGCCTGTCCCGGGCCAGGGGTGGCCTTTACTTCTGGGTGGTCACTCCCTGGCTGAGGGCTGCCCTGGGACTGGAGCATAGCTTCCTGTTTGCCTAAGAACAAGTCACTGTGGAGGGGTGGCTGCAAGCAGGTATCAGCTGACCACAGGGGGTGGGGATGGATGTATGGGATAGCATAGGGACCAGGAGGGTCGGGGCACAGGCACCAGGTGGGCTCAGGATATAGGGACCAGGTGCAGAGAGGGTTTAGGGACCTGCTGGGGCACTGACAGCACCCCCCAGGGCAGGCAGCTCTAGAGACCTCTCTTTCGCCATCCAGCCCTACTGAGGGACTATGAAGCTTCCAGTGCCAGGTCTGTAGGGTCCGCCGCAGTGCTGGGTGCGGGTCCTGTCTGGGGAAGCTGCTCTAGCCCCAGGAAATACCCCTGAGAGCCCAGGCCTTGGTTCAGGAGCTCCGCAACCCCTCAAGGGTATGGGAGATGGGACACTGGGCTCTCCTGGTTATAGCAGTTGGGTGCAGGCGGGTGCATCTGCACATCCAGGCCTCCTTATCCTAGCAAGAGACACCAGGCACACTCGCTGCCTGGGGCAGTGTCTGTCTGAACCTGCCAGCCTGGCTGGACGCGGCTGGGGACGTGTGCCCAGGCGTCTGTGGGGTTGTCACTGCCGGCGGGCAGCTGTCGCAGGAGTGGCCAGGCGTTGCTGGGTCACCGTGGGTGTGGCTGTGGGTGTGGGTGCAGATGCGTGTGGCTGTTAGAGGGCTGGGCACGTGTCTCTTTGTGCTCGTGCAAGCCCATGCCTGACCGTGTGTGCTCTACATGCCTATGTGTGGCTGTGTGCCCGCGTGTGGTTGCACATGCCCATGCGTCCCTGTGTCTACTGGCACAGGGAGCCCATTGCCTCTGTCTTCCTGTGGGACACTCAGGGTAACAGGTTCAGGGCAACCGGGAGAATAGAAAGGGTAAGATAGTGGCACCCAAGGTCCTCTCCCTACCCTGGGGCACCCTGCAGCTTGTGCTGACCACCCCAGCAGAGCCCCATCCTGCACTGTGGTCTTGTCTGAGAGAAGCTGCCACTGGGGGCAGCTGGCTTCGGGGGTCAGAGTCCAGGGGCAAGAGAGGGGCAGTACGGTGAGCAATGGATGTACAAACTGGATGTAGCTGGAGCCATAGTGGAAGATACGGCCTGGGTGCAGGCAGATGGAGGACGTCTTCCGAGAGGCTTGGAGGGGTTCCCCACTGCTGCAGGACCCACTCTCTGCCTCTGTGTTTGTGGCTATTGTTGTTTTAAATTGAGGTGAAATTGACATGAAATAAGACAAACTATTTTAAGTGCTCAATTTGTTTAGTGTATTCAGTGCATTTTTCACTTCTGAGAATTCTCCATTCAGAGAATTTCATTATCCCCAAGAGGACGCCTTCTGAGAGGCTTGGAGAGGAAATAAACTGGAGGGGAGGTTGTCATCAGAGCTGGAAACCAGAGCACCTTTGTGCCAGGACGGTCAGCCACCAGGTCCCTTTGCAAGGCCAGGCTGGAGGTGTGGGAGGGCGGCTCAGCTGGACTGAGACCAGCACTGAGGGCCACCGAGCTAAGAGGGAACAGAGTGAGCAAGTCTTCACTCTCACAGTATTTAGCGTGAAGGAGGAAGGCTGATGGGTGTCATGGGGCAGCCTTTGGTCTCCATAGTGGGAGAGAACTGAGTGTGTGCAAAAGCCTGGGGAAGAAATGAGCTTGCGAGCCAGGAGTAACCGAAGGGCCTCATTGCATATCACTGAGTGAAAGGAACCGGCATAAGGAGGCAGCACTCTGTGGGGTGCCAAGCATGTGACGAGGATGAGGACAGTGAAAAGACTGGTAGTTGCTGGAGCCGTAGGAGGGAGGGACAGACAGGTGGAGCACAGGGTGTTAGGGCAGTGGCACTGTTCTGTGTGACAGTGTGATGGTAGATATAGGACATTATGCATTTGTCCAAATCCACAGAATGTACAATACTACAGAAGGCCCTAATGTAAACTCTGGGTTTTACTTAATATAGTGCGTCAATGTACTTCAAAACAACATGCTGTACACCATAATACACATAATTGTATTTGCTAATTAAAAATATATATACACATAAATAAGAGTCTTCCTAGAAAAGTGTCAGTGTAGATAGGCAATGTGTCTACAGTGAAATATTATTTAGCCTTGAAAAGGAAGGAAATCCTGATACATGCTGCTACATGATGCTCAGTGAATGACTCTTACACAAAGGGACAAGTCCTCAATGATTCTGCTCACAGGAGGACTCTGGGATGAGGGTACCAGGAGTCAGGGAGGGAATGGGGAATCGATGTTCAGTGGTTTGGTTTGGAGAGATGAGAAAGAGACTGACGAAAGCTACACAACAGTGTCAGTGTGCTTGATGACCGTGACCTGTGCGCTTAAAACGGCTAAGGTGGGAAAGTGTATGTGTATTTTACCATAATAAAAAAATTTAAATATAAAGTCCATCAAACTAATTGACTAACTAGCTTACTCCATTGCAATAACAGGGAGCCTATGGAATGGGTGGGGTGGAGGAGGGGAGAGTACTTTCTGCTCAATTTTCTGTAAACCTAAGTAAACTTAAAAATGCTCTAAAAGTAAAGATATTCAGGTTTTTTTTAAAGCCCAGGAGCCAGATGAGGGGCACGGGCTGCAGACGAGGAGGCAGGTCCCCTTGTGGGTAGGAGAGTGGACAGTGGCCGAGGGTCTCGGGCCTTCTGGGCTGGGCAAGTGGAGTCCCAGTGAGGGCAGGTGTGAGAGCTGGCCATGGGCCACGGCTGCTGTCAGCCCTGACACACTAGCTCCTGTCAGCCTGGCGTGTAGCGCTCTCCAGCAACCAGCCCAAATGGCTGAGGGACACGGGGGTCTCAGCTGGAGAAGAAGGGAGGCAGGTGTTGAGGCACAGAGAAACCCCCGCACTGCAGCCGGTCACAGGCACAGGTAGAGCTGTGCCACTGCTCCCTGCCTCTCTGGGTTGCCCACTGCTGGACCCACTCTCTGCCTCTGTGTTTGTGGCTATTATTGTTTTAAATTGAGGTGAAATTGACATGAAATAGGACAAACTATTTTAAGCGCTCAATTTGTTTAGTGTATTCAGTGCATTTCTCACTTCTGAGAATTCTCCTTTCAGAGAATTTCATCACCCCCCCAAAAAAAAATTGCCATCCCCATCAGCAACCACTCCCCTCTCAAACCACCAGTCAGTTTCCTGTCTCTGGATTTGCCAGTTCTGGACACGTCACCCGAATCCTGCAGTGGGTGGCCTTGATGCCTAGCTTCTTCGCCTGAGTCTGATGTTTTGGGGCCTGCCGCACGGTCACATGTGCCGGGGCTGCTTCTTTGTTGTGGCTGAGTAATATTTCACAGTGTGGATGTTTATCCTTCCACACCTGGGTGGTGTCCACCGTTTGATGTTTGTGGATAATGCTGCTCCAAACGTGGATATGCAAGTGTCTGTTTTCCCTCTTTTCTTTTGGGTGTGCGCCTGCAGGGGAGCTGCCGGATGGGGGGTGATGCTATGTGGTGAAACCAGGTGCTTTCCATGGAGGCTGCACCATTTTATAGTCGCACTTGCTGCGAATGAGGGATGCCACCGGCTTTGGGCCATGTGTCCACTCCTGTTCCTTGGGCTGGCGGTGCACAGCAAGCAGTTGGGTCTCCAGTATCTGAGCATCTGCCACTGCCCTGCCCCGAGCGGGCCCACCTGTGAGGAAGAGGGGCAGGTGCCTTGCAGAGCTGAGAGGCTGCTTCTAGGGTGCGGAATTCTCTCTCCAACTGTTCCCTCTGCAGCCCACCGGGGGTCTCAGGGCAGGAGGGCAGCTCTGGGGTGTTAAGTGCTGCTGTACCCCACCACCCCCTCCCAGGACCCCACCCTGGCCTCAGACAGAGCCTGCCCGCTCTCTTGGGTTTAACCATTAACAGGCCAGCCTGCCATGAGGCCACAGACAATGGCCTGTTTGTTCGGCAGCCTGCGGAGGCCTTTGCAGGGCCCTGGCACAGTCTTCAAAGCTCCGTGATTAACTCTATTAAGGACAGG
This sequence comes from Hystrix cristata, assembly GCA_004026905.1. Lineage (NCBI taxonomy): Eukaryota > Metazoa > Chordata > Mammalia > Rodentia > Hystricidae > Hystrix > Hystrix cristata. Next base: position 8,321 of record PVJO010009123.1, read on the forward strand.
ATTTGTGCAAACAAAGAGACAGGTGCAGGGGCCAGGCCAGCTGCTGGTGCTGGGGGCACTTGGCAAGGTGGCCGTAAACCACCCCATGCCGGCCTGGCCTTCACTGCCAGCAGCCCACTCACCAAGATCCCGCAGTCTTCTCAGGAGGCCTGAGTGCTGGGAAGCCCAAGGTGGGTGCTTCCCTCATCCCAAGTCCCTCCAGGCCTGCTGGGAGCCCAGCTGGACCCCATGGGCAGGCCTTTGCAGCAGGGTGGTGAGTAGAGCATTTTTGTCCATGGTTGCTCCTTATATATCTGCTCTGAGATCTTAAAAAAAAAAACAAAACAAAACCAAGGAATCCTTGGGAAAGAAATTATTATCTCATCAGCTCCGATTGCTGACGATCTCATGGGTATTTTTCACAGGGCTGCCTAGGCACTCGTCCTGGCCCCAAGCCCTTCCCCTTACCCCAGCCTCATTCCTGTGTCCTGGGTTACCACTACATCCTCAGGCCTGTACCCTGGTCAGAGGTCAGGGGCGTTGAATGCCTTGTTCCAAGCAGTGCCAGCACCTTTGGCCCGCAGAGCAATGACAGTAAGTCTGTGGGCAGCACTGCCTGGGATCTTGGCCCTGGGGTTTAAGGGATACCAAGATACTTTGGGGCCTATTACTTCCCTGCCTACTTCCCAAATGTGCTTGGGTAGAATGGACACACTCCATGATGAGCAGACAGCCCAGTTCTGCCCACATGGAATCTCAGACAGACTGAGCATGTGCTGACTCACATGCCTTTATTCGACCCCTAAGCATGGGCTGTAGAAAAGGAGGAGCCCCTGTCCCCAAGACCCACTGAAAGGACACACAGAGATGGGTCTGGATAGGCAGACAGAGCAAACCAGCCGCCATGGGTAGGCATGGGCTCAGGGCCTGGTGGAGAATGAAAGCAGGCGAAGCCACAGTCCTTTTGTACCTTAAGTGTGGCAGTAATGTTGTCACTTCTGCCATGTCCTATTGATCAGAAGTGCGTCAATAGATCTCACTTTATTTGGGTTGGAAATGTCAGTGGGATCCTCAGAGCTGAAACCACCACAGGTAGAGTAAGGCTGGAAAGCATCCAGGGTAGAGCTTGACCAGAGGCAGGGGTGGCAGGAGGGCAGACCTGCTCAGACCTGGTCATCCCTGCCAGGGTCTCCCATCAAGGGGCACGGAAGACCTGCAGCCACCAGTGAGTGCTGACCACAGGGAGCCAGAGTGTGGCTCTCCAGCCCCGGGCAGCTGTTGTTCACTGGCCCCAGGCAGAGGGCCTGGAACACTTTTTCAGGAGGGGCTTTGGTTTGGGAGGCCAGGCCCAGGCTCCCCTCCCCACCTATCTGCAAAACTCCTTCCTTTGCTCCTGGAAACCTCCAGGCACAAGGAGTGCTGTGTGCAAACTCTGCACTGTCCTCCCTCTGTGGTCTTAGAGATGAGGCAGAATGTCCCTGCTATGCCCAGGACATTGGGCAGAGCCAGGTGTGGTGGAAGACAGGGAGAAGGGTGTGGGAAAGAGGTGGCTCCAGGCAGGTAGGCCACCAGGGAAAGTCCACACGTGGGAACCCCAGAAAAGGCCTGGTCCATAGGCTGGGGCCAGATGCCTGTGAGGTCCAGCTCTCTCTCTCCGTTGGGCAGGGACCATGCTCATGTGAGGTTGTGACCAAGCTTTAACCCCTGCCTGGGCCGAGAGGGCTGGGAGGCAGCGTCTAGCTGTACGGGGGAGAGGCCAGCCATGCCTGAAGCATAGCACGGGTCCTGCAGGCCCCTTCCCCTCCAAAATGGGCCTGGCCCTGGCCACACAGCTGGCCCCTGGCCCTTCTGCTCTAGCAGGCTGGCAGCCACCCTTCCTCACTCAACCCTCAGCAGTCTTCCTGCCCCTCAGTGTCCCTGGCTACTCTCTGGTCACAGTCTGGATGCCAGCTGCCCTCTGGGGACCTGGTAAACCCTGTCTTTCAGAACCCATCCAACACCATCCGTGTTCTCTCCCAGCTCAGTTTTGGGCCCCCTCTATTTGCCCCGTGTCCCCACTGATGATCTGATACTGTCCCTAGCCTACTCCAGCCTGCCTCTGTCTCTACACCTGTCAGAATGTCCTGGTCCTGCTGTCCTTTCTTGTCTGTAGGTGGCCTCTGTCCTCCCAGTCTTGGCTTGCTCCAGGCAGCCGCTCCTGTGTGCTGGCTCTGCCCCTGTCTCTCTGCCTGCTGTCTCTGTGTCCCCGGCCCTTTTCTGCCTCTCTGCTGCCTGTGGTGGCTGCTGACCTCTGTTCTGGAAAGAGAAAGGGCCAGGCCCGCCCAGCCAGGAGTGGCCCAGCCCGCTTCGCTCCAGATGGACAAGCCAAGACAGGCAGCTACCTGGCTCCACGTCACTCACTGAGGCAGCCCCAGGATGGGTTATTTCTGGAATGTGAGGACAGTCAGCCTGAGTGTGAGGCGCGAGCAGCTGCCAGCATCTTCTCAGTGTGGCTCATGGCACAGGGGACAGGGGTGTTGACCCCAATTTCTTTCTTTCTTTTTTTGTTAACAGGCTGTTTTCATTTTAAAAATATTTTTATTAGTACATATTTACAGGACATAATGTTTACATTCCTTGTGTGGAATTGGTACATGTATATAACACATCTTAACTCTTTGTTCGTCCCCTTTCCCTTCTTTGTTCACCCTCTTTCTTCTCCCCTCCCTCTTTCCCATTTGAGAAAGATCTATCTCCCTATTTCTTATTATGTATCTTTTGTTTTTCTCTTTATTTATGTTTTGGGTTTCTCATATGAGAGAAACCATACAATATTTAAGCTTGTGTGTCTGATTTATTTTACTTAACGTTATAGTCTCAAGGTGCATCGATTTTCTGAAAAATGATTCAAGGTTATCCTTCTTTTGATAGAGTAGTACTCCACTGTGTGTGAATTCCACGTTTTCTTTATCCATTCATCTGTTAATGGATATATAGGTTGTTTCCAAGATTTAGCTATTACGAATTGCGCTGTTATAACACAGGTATGCATGTATCACTGTAATATGTTGTCTAAACTCTTTCAGGAAGATACCTAGAAGGAAAATAGCTGGGTCAAATAGAATTTCTAGTTTTAGTTTTTTGAGGAATTTCCATACTGATTTGCATAGAGGTTGTACTAGTTTACACTCCCACTAACAGTGTAGGAGGATTCTGTTTTCCCAACAAGCCTTGCCAGCATTTGTTATTGATTTCTTGATGATGGCCATTCTTTCAGGGGTAAGATGGAATCTTGGCATTGTTTTAATTTGCATTTCTCGAATGGCCAGCAATGTTGAGCATGTCTTCATGTATTTATTGACTGTTTGTACTTCTTTGGGAGGTATCTAGTCATTTCACTTGCCCATTTTTTTGATTGGGTCTTTTATTTTGGGGATGTCTAATATTTTTTGAGTTCTTAGCATGTTCTAGATATTTGTCGTTTGAGAAATAGCTGGAAATTTTTTTCCCATTCTGTAGGTTGTCTTTTCACTCAATTGTTTCTTTTGCTATACAGAAGCTTTAAAAAAAAAAGAAGCTTTTTAATTTGATGTGATCTCATTTGTTGATTCTCAAAATTATTTCCTGCACAACCTGGGTTTTGTTCAGAAAGTCCTTGTCAATACCTATGATTTCAAGAGTTTTACCTATTTATCTTCCAGCAGATTAGGTGTCTTTGTTTTGACATTTAGTTCTTTGATCCATTTTGATATTAGTTTAGTACATGGTGAGATATATGGGTCTAGATTCAATCTTCTGCATATGGATAACCAATTTTCCAGCACCATTTATTAAAGAGGTTTCTTTCCTCCGGTGCATGTTTTTGGTCCCTTTATCAAAGATCAAATAGTTGAATGTGCCTGGGGTTGTTTCTGCATCCTCCACTCTGTCCCATTGATCTTCATGTCAGCGTTTGTGCCAGTACCATGTTTTTATCACTGCCGTGTTGTAATATAACTTCAAGTCTGGGATTGTGATGCCTCCCTTTTTGCTCTTGCTACCTGGGGTTGCTTTGTCCATATGAATTTTAGGATTGTTTTGTCCAGTTCTAGGAAGAATTCTTTTGGTATTTTGATTGGGATTGCATTAAATCTGGTTATCAGTTTTGGAAGTACGGCCATCTTGACTACATTGGTTCTGCCTATCCAGGCCTGGGGGTATCTTTCCATTTTCTGATGTCCTCTTTGATTTGCTTTTTTCAGAGTACTGTAGTTTTTGTTGTAGAAGTCTTTCACTTCCTTAGTTAGGTTAATTCCTAAGTATTTAGTTTTTCTTAGTGCTGTTGTGAATGGTGTTTTTTTCCTAATTTCTTTCTCCGGTAGTTCATTATTAGTGTACAGAAATGCTATTGATTTTTTTGTGTTGATTTTATATCTTGCCACATTACTGCATTTGGTTGTTAATTCTAAGAGTCTTTGGGTGGGTTTTTTCAATCTTATATGTAGAGGATCATGTCATCTGCAAAAAATGATAATTTGACTTCTTCCTTGGCTGTATATGTCCCTTTCATTTCTTTTTCTTGCCTAATTGCTCTTGTTAATGTTTTGAGTAATATGTTAAACAGGAGTGGTGACAATAGACATCCTTGTCTTGTTCCTGATTTTAGAGGGCAAGTTTTCAATTTTTTTCCCCATTTAATTTGATGTTGGCAGTTGGTTTGTCATAAATGGCTTTTATCAGATTGAGATACTTGACCCCATTTTCACCTTGTAGCCAGCTTGCTGTCTGGGCTGATTCCTCCATGCAGAGCCCAGCCTACCCTCCAGGAGTTCGAGACCTCTCCAAATGGGCTGCCACCCACAGCCAGGAGAACTTGAGGTCCAGACTGCAAGACGCTATTTCCACAGGGCTAAGGGGCACCTGCACCCCAGGGCCAGCACACCCTGCAGCTCTCCCCTACCTTCTCACAGCTGTTCCCAGGCCTTCTGAGTTCCAGGCCATGCTTCGGCCGTCCCTGCCAGCTCTGGCACTCCTGGGAAGGTAAAATGCATGTTCCCAGGCCTGGCCACAGACCATGAGGACCAGAATCTGCATTCTGAAAGATTTTAAGTACTTCTTAGAACCGCTATCAGGGGTTGCTGGAAGCCAGGCACCATCCTGGCATTTCTTTGGGGTCTGTGTGAGCAGAGAGCTGTGCCAGGATGTGGATGGGCCTCCTAGCTGTCCCTCGCTGGCCCAGCTGCTCCCTACTGACCGGCTCCTCAACCCTTCTCCCCAGCAGCCACAAACACACTCCCGACCCGCGGCCTTTGCATTGCTGCTCCTTGTGCAGGGAGGTGCTAGATGCACACCAAGACCCGAAGAGAGCGTCCCACGGGAATCTCAGAGTCTGGTCTTTTTCTCAGTCTCTGCAGAGTGTTCTCTGGGTGCCAACCTTGACACCTCTGTTCGAGAATTGTTTATTTGCTAGTTGTTGGGCTCCGTCCATCAGAGAGTAGTTTTGTGAGGTTCACCCTGGCTCACAGCTATACCCCTCGGAAGCAGGCCTGGCCCTGGACGTAGGTGCTGGGTACCCACTGGGTAAGTGGCTGTGGCTCTACTCATGCTCTCGGGTCACAGGGAGCCCATCCTCCCGTGCTGACAGAGGCGATGTACCTGCACTGCCTATGCTTCCAAAATTGAGTAGGGTGGCTTCAGCGATGCCACAGGGTACTGGGGTTCAGGCTCCATAGGCATGGAGTGACAGCCGTCCAGTGACATCATGACATCATGCTGTAGCAGGTGGCATTTTTAGAAGACAGTGTGCATGCTTCTCCCATGCAGCTCTGTGGAGCTGACATGCAGGAAGTCCCCATCCCTTCCCTTCCCACGGGGTCTGGCTTCTGACTTTGGCAGGAAGAATGCCAGGAGACGTCCAGCCATGCATGCGGAAGCCCTCGCCATACGGGCACTGTGTGGATCTGGGGTACATGAGGTGGACCTGCCTCGGAAGGCAGGTGTGAGCCCCAGATGCATAATAAGGGGCTGCTCATCATGAGAGGCTGGGAATCACACGTTTCATCAAACCCAAGGCCCTTGCATTTTTATCATGATATTATTGTCTTTATGAGAGAAAAGAAACAAATTAATTGATGAAATGGAGCTTTCTTATGGCTCAAATTTTTCTTTCATGCTTATTGGAAGTGCTCTGCAAGACACACTGAATGACAGACTTTCATATATCACTTTTTGCACCCTTGTCGGAAGAGAAGTAACTGGGCCACCATCACATCAGCATCTGCCTCCTTGATTTCCTTTTGTCTAGAGCTGTCAAAGCCCTGGGTGGGGTTGGACAATGCTGCAAGTCCTAGAGACAGAGGCTGCACTGCCCCCACACCCCGCCCCCATGTTGTCCTGTCTGCCTCGTTGGCTCTTACCAACAGGTGCCAGCAATGGCCTCCAGACACCCAGACTCATCGCCCTTCCCTAGATGACCCGTAGAGGCTTGGGGATGGCATGTGGAGGTGCAGTCTCCAGGAGAGACAGCCAAGCCCCAGTAGGGCCACTAACCAAGGGCAATATAAGGTGAAACATGGCCTCCAAGACAGGAAATGAGCCAAGAGTATCTTAGCTCCATTACTGATCTGTGCCCAGAGTGAGCCCTGCCCCTAGAGATTCCCAATGTGGCCGCCTCCCTGCCTGGCCCTGTGGCCTCGGGAGGCATTCCTGGAGGAGGCCCTGATCCCTGCTGTGCTCAGGGCTTGGGGGCCTCTGACAAAGCCTGAGTAGTCTCCCTGGCTGCAAAAGGTTATGCCGAGATGGGGCCGAGAGCCTTCTACTGTCTTTCTGCCACGCAGCCCTGGGCACTGACGTCACGGCTGTCCCAAAACTACCTGTGATATGGGCACACTCAGTCCAGCCTTGATCTCAGGACAGAGGAAAGGTGGCAGGATGTATCTGAATGTGGAGACCACTAGCTGCCAGGAACAGTGCAAGCTGTGGAAGAGGCAGGAAGCTGTAAAGTGGAGAGGTAGGGAGGCTGGGAGGCTGGGAGATGGGGAGATGGGGAGGCTGGGAGGCTGGGAGGCTGAGCTGGCAGGGTGTGGGCTCTCGGTGAATCACTGGCCCCTGGGGACAGCTCAGGTCAGGTGCAGCACCACCCCAGACGCCACTTAGTGATTCGTCACCCCGTGCCCTGGAAAACCAGGCTGCCAGAGGGAACCCTGCCCCCGGCTAGACTCCAGTGAGGCCTCTCCTTCCTGTATTCACACCTACCAGGGAGGCCCCCACATCTGGACCTGCCCCCGGCCAACTGGCCTTGTCATGGGCTCCCTGGAGTCCCTGGGCTGCAGGCCCCAACCCAGTGGATTCCATCAGATATCCTAGGAATAGAGTCTAGGAGGCCCCAGGCCTCATTGGCTCAGGAACAGAATTGAAGCTGGAGTCTCCATCACGTGGTGCAGGCTGGGGGCACGGTGGCGTGAGGTACACCCGGCCCTCTCAGTGAGACCCTGCGGATGTCATTACCCCTGACCCTCAGGCGGAGCTGTGGAGGGCGGTGAGCCCTGTGATGGGTCATACTTCACCCTGAGCATTGGTAGTGCTGCTCCAAGGCCTGTCCGTACAGCAGGGCTCTGTCTAGCAGGGACGGGGCCTGGACCACTGGACAGATATAGACATCTCCATCCTGTGCAGGCGAGAGCAGACCAGGCCAGGTAGATGGCCCAGAACCTCAGTCTGCCATCCGTCCAGCTCCTGGCAGTCACCCCATTTTTGCTGTTGCCCCTTCAGGGGTCAGGTTGGGCCCTGTGGGTTGAAAGGGGCGAGGACGCTGTCCAGAAGGTAGCCTGGAAGGGTAGGGCGTTGTGGCTGGGATCCTGGGTATGCTCAGGTCCTGCCTGGGGCCCCCCACAAGTGCTTCGGTCTTAGTCAAACTGGTGGTCTTAAGGAGAAAAGGTATGTCCCGGCACCAGAGTGTCCTTGCCTTCTTGCCCTTGCTTCAGATGCCATCCTTGGGCATCTGCCAAGGAGGCTCCCCATGGTGTTTCCAAGAAGCCCAAGAGCAGAAGCTCTGGGAAGTGCCTCAGCCAAGGTAGGGGCCTCTGCCTCATGCGGGAAGGGCTGGCCCTCCTGCCACTCCCTGGGTTGGAGCTCTGGGCGGATCCGTGCCTGTCTCTGCCGCCTGCCACTCTAGGTGGGGCACTTTGATGTCCCCGACCTGCAGGCAGGCGCGGCCTTTGAAGCCAGGCACTGCTCTGTGGCCCCTTATAGCTGACGTGAGCTGGCGTCCACCCTGGAGTCTGCCAGGTCTCCTGGAGTGGTGTCAGCCTGCAGCCTTCCCTGAGCCCAGCCAGGGCAGAGGCCTGTGGAGAAGTGTCCTCCCCTCCCTGAGCCTCAGTGTTCCCATTTTTGGTGTGTGTGTGTGTGTGTGTGTGTGTGTGTGTGTGTGTGTGTGTGTGTGTGTGATTCCAGTTAGGAGAGTCAGGGGGAAGTGGCATCAGTGGGGCCATTCCTAACATTTCAGGGGCAAAGTGCGGCTGGTGATGCCAACCCCAGTGAGACCTCCCACAGTCTCACTGACTCCACTGGTACCCTGGTCTTAGGTGAGGAATCTGAGGCACAGGGATGTGGGGAAGAGCCTCTGCCGGTGGGCCATCTGGGCCTCGGACCAGGGGGGAAGCGGAGAAACCAGAGGACAGCCTACTTGAGGGGCCAATGTCCCTGACCGCTTGTCCCCACCCCGGCCTCCAGTCGCCCCAGCTCACTTGTGCACCAGCCCCCTAGTGGGTGCAGGAAGCTGAGACTGGCCCTTATCAGAGCACCCGCCTGCCACCCCGCCTGCGGCTGACAAAGAGATGGGGAGACAGCCATAAACCCCTTTGTTCCCCTGAAAAAGAGAGGGAATAAAAACATAAGCTAATAAAACTGAGCCAGAATCAAAGCTGACTTATCTCTTTATTTTGCTATAAAATCACAGAATCAAAAAGGCAGGTGGCCTCTTTATGGTTCAGGGTTAGAGATTTCCGTGCCAGTTCAGCCCTACAGGAGCCCCTCTGCCCACCCAGTCACAGAGCCCCAGCCAAGAGGGCGGGACCATCCAGCGGGGGCAGGCCCTGGAGGATAGGTTCTGGCCTCAACCTCTCCCCTGTGCAGGCAACACAGTTTTAGAGCCTGGTGGGCACACAAGACAGACCAGGTGATAGAGGAAATATGGTATAAAACTCACAGGAGGTCTTAACTGTCCTCCGGGGGCAGAGAACAGAGGGCAGGGGAGCCCCTTCACTTGAGAGGAAGTTTTTTGATGGGGAGTGACCTTTCAGTTGGGCCTAGAAGACAAGAAGGACGCAGATAGCAAACTGCTTCTAGCACCCGCCAGATGGGATCCTGAGATTCCCCCGTAGGTGCTTGCTGTACACCACTTATCCATCCACTTACCCATCACTCACCCATCCATCCCTCCATCTATCCACTCATCTATGCATCTGTCAACCCCTCTAGGGGTTGGGGATTTAGCTCAGTGGTAAAGTGCTTGCTTAGCAAGCGCAGGCCCTGAGTTTGGTCTCCAGCACACCCCTCAAAAAAAAAAAAAAAACCCTTCTACCAGCTATACCTCTACCCATCCATTAGTCCTTCTATCCACCTACCCATTGATGGATTGATCGATCTATCCATTCATCCACCCATCTCTTTATACATCTCTCCTCCTCCTCTCTGCGTCCCTTGATCAAACTATGGCCTCTCTCATGCCTGTGATAGTCGCAGGGCTTCCCAAGGCCTGTCCCTCCCTCGGGCCAGACTGAGCTACCCAGACCAGCTCAGTAGAGACTCTGTGTGCACTGCAGCTCCCTCCCTGACCCTTTCCCTCCTTCTCCTCTTCGGGAGCCAACAGCCCGCCTACACAGCACTGCTGTCAAAACTGGAGCAAGGGCTCCACTGCGTGGCCACCTAGCCTCATAGCAGGGCAAATTCTGATCACCCCAAAACTTCCTCTTTCCTGAGTGTGGGAGAGACAGAGACATAGAGAGAGAGATAGAGACAGGAAGATAGACAGTGATAGAGAAAGAGATAAAGAGATAGAGATACATAGACAGTGAGACAGTGATAGAGAAGATAGACACACAGGGGTAGACAGGGACAAAGACACAGAAACAGGGAGAGCTAGAAATAGAAAGATAAAGGGGCTAGAGACAGACGAGAAAGATAGAAAGAGATACAGAGAGATAGAGAGAAAAATGAGAGAGACAGAAGGAGAGATAGAGACAGAAAACAGAGTCGAGGTAGACAGAGGGAGATTGGTGCTGCCCCGGGACCTCCACGGGTGACATGGCTCTGGATCAGCTCACCTCAATTCCTGTCCCATCCAGCCCTCAGCCTTGGGTGTCTGTGAGCCCATGGTGAAGACCATGGTGGTAGACTCCAGAGCTTCTGAGCTGTGGCACCAGGCTAGGGATGCCCCCCTCCCTACCAGACCAGACACCCAAGACCCCAGACCACCCAGGCCCCTGCCCCACCTAGGCTAGGTGAACTAACTAGATCCCAACTGGATCTGATGCCTGCTTACAGGCGGGGAGAGGTGCACCCCTCCATCTCCCCTCCTACCCCGGATGTCCCTTTCCAAGGGGCAGAGATGGCCAGGCCCTGTGGGGTCTCAAGTCCTGGGTCTCACCCCTGCCCACTGCCCTCTTGGTCATGTTTTGGCTGCTGTGAGGCTGCCAGTGTGACCCACAGTACACAGTGCAGCCTGGCCTTCTGAGGGTGGGGACAGTGGAGTGGCCTTGTTCAGGGCTGAAGTTTGAGCATGGAGCTTTTACAGCCATGTGGCCTTTGTGGACAAGCCCGTAGCTAGGGCACTAGAGTATCCCTGTTTTGCCGGTCCCAGTCCTGGGCTAGGACCTGGGGGCCCTCAAGGCCTACAGAGACCTGAGGACATCCTCGTCCCACCTGGTGTCTGGGGGCTGTTGTGGATTCCATTGCAGTTCTGACCTGTTTCCAGCACATCCCTGCTGGACGATGAGGTGGGGAGGTGGGTTGCCTGGGAACAAAGTTACAGTGCAGTGAGCCACATGGGGGCGCCAACTCACAGGGACCTCTGAGAAGAGACAGAACTCAGGGTTGTGGGGCCTGGAGGCCCATAACCTCTGCAGCGTGCATGGAGGTGGACCCACAGGAAGTCGAGACAGGAAGGCAGCTGCAGAGGAAAGGGCTGCCAGGCAGGACAGCTGGGGCAGAGGCTGGGGGTGGAGGCAGCATGGTCCCCTCCAAGCCGAGTGTGTGAGCTGCTGCACTGGCAACACACGACATCCTGTGGGGGTTCGCAGGGCTCCTTCCTTCCCTGGGTCAGACTATTGCTTTCACCCGGAGACACTGGAAGGTGAATTGGAGTCTATCGGTGGCCTGATCTGAGGCGCCTCTGAGGACCAGGTGGTCTGGAACTGCTAGGTGCTGCCCACTCCCTGCCTGCACTCTGCGTCCCTGCCCCTTTCCTGATCACCCCAAGCTGCCCCACTGTGATGTTTCCTTCCCACCTTTGCCCAAGCTGTGCCCACCTGGACCCCTCTGGACCTCTAGGACTGGGTGCTCTCCACTCCACACCCTGTCCTTTCAAGGCAGCCAGTGAGCCGCCCAGTCATGCCTTCCTCTGTCTCTACCCTGCCTGGAGCCTTGCCCGTCCCCTGGTAGAGTGGCAAGGCCACCTGTCAGAGTGACATAGACCAGGGCTACTGTGGTAGGCGAGGCCGAGGAGTAGAGCCGCTCTGCGGAGCCCGCAGGCAAGGTCCAGAAGAGCATCTGGGAGGACGCCATGTGCCCACCACACAGGACAGCCCAGGGCTGGCATCCACCAAGCCCTGCGAGGCCTGTCACTCCACCCTGCCAGCCTGTCATGTTAGCATCAGCACTTCTGCCATACAGGTAGAGACACAAGCCCATCAGTAAGTGGCCACTCAAGCCCTAAAGCTGGACGCTTTCTCCCTGCTGGGTGCTGCCCTTCCAGGGTCACTGAGCAGCAAGGAGCGGGGCCAACCCCATCCATGCCTCAGAGCTTCTTGTAGGCCTGAGGGACTGAGCCCAGTTCCCACCACTCCACTGGACTGTGTGCTCACTGTAGAGCCCAGGACAGTGCTTGTCCCTCAGTGGGCAGGGGCCGTAGCCACCGTGCCCTAGACACAGCAGGAAGGGCAAGGGTAGCACCTGCCTGCAGTCAGCACCTCCTAGCCCCTTGCAGAATCGCCAGACTCTGGGGTTTGCCTTCTGGGCTCACAGGCTCCCCCCACCCCAAGAAGCCAGCCAAGGTCCCAGTCACTTGGAGCCTTGGCTCCCCTAGGGCCCTTTTCCTTCCAAGGAGTCCCTGGCTGGGGTGAGGGGGGACAGGTCCGCTGTTAGCAGAGGGGACCCCTCACTGCCACAAAGTGGGGGCCGCAGTCTCACGGGGAGCAGGCTGGGTGGTGCTCTCCACATGGTCTTGTGCCCAAACTGACCCCCTGGCCAAGAGAGTCCCTCCTGAGATGCACATGGTTTGCTTTGGGTGTAGGGCATGGGGCGGGAGAGAATGGGGTGGACCTGGCCTGGAGGGTAGCCCATGGGGCTGCATCTCTGCTTCACTCTGAGAAGCCCACTACAAACAGAGTCCCCTGCGCAGTGTGTCCCAGGGAGGGAGGAGCTTTTGTTGCCGATTATCTTAGTCACAGCAACAGGCACAATATCACCACTGCTGGAGTCAAGCCTTGACACACCTCAGCCCCACAGTGCCTCCCTCCTTGAAGAAGAACCTGAGACTCTGCCATGATGTGATGCGGTCACCCCCTTGTATTTGGGGGACCCATGAGGGGTGCCCCATTCATCCAGGCTCTGTGTACTAGGAGGCTCAAGGAGCTGTTTTCTTCCACGTTAACATTTTTCTAACGAGCATGGATTACTTTTATAATCTGATTATTTTTTTCAGATAAAAATACTGTAGCTATCTTTAATAACAAGCATTGCCATCCATCTGACTTCAAAAGGTCACTGTGTGCCCGGTAACAAAGTCAATAGACAAAGGGACACAGGCTGCCAGGTCCCTGTTCTGCTGTGATCCCAGCCACAGACACAGAGGCAGCCTCAAGCAGGTTAGAGACAGAAGCGCAGACAGCAAATGTTGCTACTCTGCCCTCCTTCCCCCCCCTCCGCCCCACTTAGAGTCTGCTGCCTCGTGCAGGGCTGGGCCACCCAGGCCCCAGGCCCCTGAGGCAGTGGCAGCCAGGGCAGGTGCTCCAGGCTGGCTCAGCACAGGCGTCACGTGGGCCCCGGATTTCACGTGCCCACAATTAGCCCCCACGTGCGTGCGTGCAAGAAGTCAGCACGTTCCAGCTTGTGGCTGGGTGGATGTGGACAGATAAGGGACACAGTACAGATTTACCCCGAGCATTAATGTGCTACTGTTTCCACAGATAGCAGATCAGTGCACCATTAGACCCACGGGTGCCTTCCAGACCTTCGCAGTGGCTCTGGGCTGTCAGCACCCATCCTGCTCAGCAGGCCGTGTGGGCTCCTGCCCCTCTGTTTCCTCCTTAAGGAAGGCCCTGATACAGTGGAAAAGGCTTCTAACGTGCAGCTGGGGGCAGACACTGTGTCTCTTCTGCAGTCGCAATTAAACCAGAAACATCCAGGGAAGGACACGCTTGGAGCCCTTGGGGCCACACAGTCAAGACAGCTACGTGGATGTCCATCCTGTGCCTGTTTTCTACAGTTTTGATCACTTTGCTATGTAATGGGAGATAACACGTCTTAATAAAAAAATCAATAAATAGTCCTGAGACTTTTTAATGGAGAAAAAATAAATAGAATCTGAGCTTGAACAACCACAGGAGTCAGCACGTCCCGCCATGGCCACTGAGCCCCAGGCTGTGCCCAACCCGGCGGGGTCTGGGGGCCTAATCAGGTGATGCGTCACATGCCCCTGCCATCTCTGGAGACGGGGCCGCGATGGGGAAGGGGCATCCTGCCTCTAGCACAGCAAGCCTCCTCACACCATGTCCTAGATGGGGCCCCCAAGAGGTGGGCAGGGAGCGTCCCGATGCCCCATTCCTAGGACACTGGCCTAGGCTGTGTAATGGAAGACTTTGAGACAAACGAAAGTCCTCAGCTGAGGCCTCTCCTTGGCCCTGGGGACCCACTGCCCACGAGGAGGGCACAGGCAGAGCAGTTGTGTTGTTGTGGGCCAGCCTTGTGCCCTGGGGCAGCCCTGCTAAACCTGTGGTGTTGCTGCCGGGCCCTACAGACCCACAGGGGCACTGTCCAGGGTGCCAGGAGGCCAGGGCTCCCCGCAGTGCTGCCCTGGCTCTCCGCTCCTTGTCTCCATGACTGGAGTGAAGGAGGACAATCCTCAAGGGTGTGTGTCACAGTGGGTGCAGTTACTGGCCATCCCGTCAGTGGGCCTCCGTGTCTGGTGTCCTCTGGCCTCCTGGGAAGGGGGCACTCACTCACCGTGGCTGGGCAAGTTGAGTTCATATGAAAACTCCAAAGGACAACAAAATGTGGTCAACTCCTTGTTCTGCAGGAAAGTTCATTCTGGGGTCTCTTTCTTTTTTTTTTTTTGGTGCTGGGGATAGAACTCAGGTCCTTGTGCTTGCAAGGCAAGCACTTTAACCACTGAGCTAAATCCCCAGCCCTCTGGGGTCTCTTTCTAAACAGTCTTTTTTGTTTTGTTTTGGTGCTGGGAATCGAACTCAGGGCCTTGCACTTGTTCGGCAAGCGCTATACCACTTGAGCTAAATCCTCAGCCCTTGAAAAGTCTTTGTTTTTGTTTTATTATATTTAATTTCATTTTTGTGGTCAAATATGCAATATAAATTTCCCATCATAACCATGTTTAAGGGCATAGTCCAGAGGCATTAAGCACATTTACACTCTTGTGCAGCCATCACCACATCCATCTCCAGAACTTCCTCATTGTCCCAAATTCAAACTCTGTCCCCATTAAACACTCACTCCCCACCCGCCTCCCCAGGGCCTGGCGCTTTCATTCTGCTTTCTGCCTTTGTGGATCTGATACCTCTAGGGACCTCATGTAAGTGGAATCGTGTGGAATTTGTCCTTTTGTGCCTGGATTGTGTCACTCAGCAGAGTGTTCTCAAGATCTACCCAGGTTGTGGCATGTCAAGATTTCCTTCATTTTAAAAACTGAAGGATATCCCACTAAGTGGATGGGTCGTATTTTGGTTTTCCCTTCATTTTGGTAGAAATGTTGTTAGTCAGCTTTCATCATTGCAACAAAATACCTGACATAAATCAACATAAAGGAGGAAAGATTTATTTCAGCTCACAGTTTTGGAGGGTTTTGTCCAGGGTCACCTGGCTTTGTTGTTTCTGGGCCTGCGGTGAGCTAGAGTATAATGGCAGAAGCTGTGACAGAGCTCAGGAGCTTACCTCATGGCAGATAGGAGGCAGAAAGAGAGCAAGGAAGGGGCCAGGGACAAGGTCTACCCTCCCAGGACATGCTCCTGGTGACCTGCTTTCTCCAAGTAGGCGCCACACCCCTGTGGTTTCCACCATATCCCAGGAATATTGTCAAATATGAACCTATCAATGGATTGATCCAGTGAAGAGTCAGGGTACTCCTGGTCCAGTCACCCTCTCAAAGTCCCTCTGAGCATTGCTGTATTGGGGACCAAACCTTCAACACAGGAGCCGGTGGGGGGGCCATTCCAGATCCAAACCTTAACAGTCGAAATCTGAGCTTTTTCTACTTTTTGGCTCTAGTGAATAACAAAACATTACAACTGTTTATGTACAAGTTTGGTATGACACAGGTTTTCATTTCTTTGGGCTGGGTACTCAGAATGGAGTTGTCAAATCATGTGGCAGATCCGTGTTTGACATCTGAGGACCTGCCAGACTGTTTTCCAGAATGGTGACATTATTTGCCATCACCACTGTGAGGGCTCCAGTTTCCACTCCCTCCCCAGTGCTTGTGATTCACTGTTTCCAGTGGTGTGAGCTGGCCTCTCCCTGTGCTTTTTGGTTTATAGTTCTCTGATCATTAGTGACCCTGAGCACCTTTCCACATGCTTCTTGTCCTCTTTGGATCTCTCCTTTGGAGCAATGTCTACTCAACTCCTATGCCCATTTTTGAATTGGGTGGTTTGCTTTTTGTGGACTTTTTGTTGTTGAGTTTTAAGAATTCTCTAGGTATTCTGGATGTTGATCTCAGGTCAGATATGTAACTTGCAAACATTTTCTCCCATCCTGTTGAGAAATGTACCTTTCCACTCTGCCGAAAATGTCTTTTGATGCACAATGCTTTTTAAAATTTTTTATTAGTACATTTTTTACATTATGTAATGATTGCATTCCTTGTGGGGAGTTGGTGCATGCATATAACACATCTTAATTCCTTTTTTCCTTCTCTTCTCCTCCTCTCACTCCCTGCTCCCTCCACCTCTTGATCCCTCTCCCATTTGAAGAAGATCTATCTCCCTATTTCCTATCATTTATCTTTTATTTTGTTCTGTATATATAATTTGGGTCTCTCATATAAGAGAAATCATATGATACTTAAACTTGTGTGCCTGATTTATTTCACTTAACATTATGATCTCAAGGTACATCCATTTTCCTATAAATAATTCAAGTTTATCCTTCTTTATAGCAGAGTAGTACTCCATTATGTATAGATAACACATTTTCTTCATCATTTTATCTGTTGGTGGACATGTAGGCTGCTTCCAAGATTTAGATATTATGAACTGTGCTGCTGTAAATATGGATATGCATGTTTTATAATTTTCATGAAGTCCAATTGGCCTATTATTTCTTTTGTTACCTATGCCTTTCGTGTCATATCTAGGAAATCACTGACAAATTCAATGTCCTAGAGCCAGGAGTTTTATAATTTTAGGTCCTATATTCAGGTCTTTCATCCAATTTGAGTTAAATTCTGTAAGTAATGTCTGGGAGCATCCAGCTTCAATCTTTTGCTTGGGGATATCCAGTTTTCTAATCGCACGTTCAAGAGAATGTCCTTTCCCATTGAATGGCCTTGACATTCCTGTCAACAGTGACTTGACCATATATGTAGGGGTTTATTTCTGGACTTTCTGTTCTCTACGTTTTTGGATGAGACATCCCCACACAGGATGTTCCCTACCCCAAGGGCAGAACTTCGCTGGGTTCCTACCTCCCCTCCCAGAGTCTGCATGGAGCAGCACTATTCGCAGTCTGGCAGGGTCCCTTCTCCAGCCATCGTCCTGTAAAGGCCTCCCTGTCAGCCCCAGAACCCTCCTGTCTTCCTGCCGCCTGTGCAGCACAGTTGCCTGCCCAGTAGCCCCCTCTGAAGATTCCCAGTGACTTGCCACAGAGGACAGAGCTGGGTGTAAGTGCAGGTCCTGAGGATGTATGCGTAGGCTTTGGATAAATATTGCCATGATGCTTGCTTCTAAGTGGCCTTATTGATGCCCTGATAATGACATCGTCTGAGGGACGCCTTTATGCTGGGGTTGTTTATGAATCAAGCTCCCCTGGTGCATCCAGAACAGGTTGGAGTCAATATTCAGGCATACCAATGTCCAAAAGTGTCTGGAAATTTTGCTCACAGGGTTAAGGCCCCTCCGACGAGTGCTGAGGACAGAGAGGGAAGCAGGCAATGGGGTACCGAAAAGACTGAGTCAGGCGACCAGGGCTCTGCCTTAGCAGGACATAAGGCTGTGCTGTCATTGACAGGCAGTGGCAGCCATTGAAGACAATTCAGAGAGAGACTAAGGAAACATATTTGGTGAAGCCACTGAAGGAAAACAGGGCCAGGCAAATGGCTGTGAGGGGCATGCAGAATGGGCTTTCGGGGTCAGAAGGGAAAGGGCTCTCATGTCCCTTCTCTGGAAGGGGCTGTTAGCTTCCTGATCCAGCCCTCAGGCCCATATTGGCTGAGCTATGGAACAGTAAGGCCCCAGAGGACCTGTCACCCCACAATCTGGGTCTGCTCCCCCTCTGTGGTTGTGCCAATGTTGGAATATGCTGGCCCAGGAAGAGAGTGTAAAGGTGGCTGGGAGGATCCACGAGGCCTCTGGACACATTTTGGGGATCCTTGTCCATGGAGGGGTCCGTTTAGCATGTTTGTATCCCAAATTGGACATAGGGACACAGGGAAAGAGACACCCTATGGCTGGAGGCCAGTGTCATGGTGTGGGGAAGGGTAGCAAGCAGAGGTCAGACAGGAGAAGGAGAGGGGAATCATAACCCCAGGGATCTCTACCAGGTCACAAGGCGGGGACCGGGGAGGGGGACCAGGAAGCTGTCCTTGAAAGACAACCACAGAGGGGGAACAGGCTTGTAGAAGGAAAGGGAACTATAGGGGGAGGGGCCCTCAGGAGAGATGTCCTCTCTAAAGCCACTTTATATTATCTTGCATCTTAGATAACAACCCACCCCTGTTGGGGTGGGCTTATTAGACAAAAACCACAAAGAAAAGGTTGACAAGCCTGGTGGACCCAAGATCACACGAGAGCAAAGTGCTTCTCAGTGGTCAAAGTCTCCTTTGACACGGTAAAGTGTAGGCCAGGGACCAGGTGACACTGCTAGTGAAAAGGATTCATGTCCAGAACACATAAATCACTCTTCGCCTGTACAGGAAACACAAACAAACACAGGAACACAAGGGAGAAGGCAGAGGGGAACTGGCACTCAGTGGGCCATACATGCTCACAGGAGCAGGTCAGACATCAGCCGGCTTCCTTTTTACATTTGTCACACTGCCAAGGATGCCAGGGTAATGACACCAAGTGCTGGTGACGTTATGGAAAATAGACATTCTCAGGCTGCTCTCTTGGAGTGCAACATGGGGGAGTGTGACATGGGGAAGGCACAGGGACATTCCTCATCAACTCTAATGAAGGCTGGAGATTTCCCTCTGCCCAGGATCTAGGTGGGCCAGGAGAATGGGGACAACTTTTTGTTCTTGTGTGTGTGTGTGTGTGTGTGTGTGTGTGTGCGCGCGCGTGTGTGTGTTCAAAGGGGGATCTGCTACTTGTATGATTAAATTTAATAAAATAGATGGGAAGGAATGGGAACCTCAGGCACTGTAGGGGGGATTGTGAGATGGTACAGCTGCTGTGGAAAAGTGTATGTGGTGTGTTTCTCAGAAAGTCAAATATAGAATTACCAGGAGCTGGGTGTGGCGGCACATGCCTGTAATCCCAGCACTTGGAAGGCTGAGGCAAGAGGATGGCAGTAGGCTGGAGGCCAGCCTGGACTACATAGTGAGTTCACAACCAGTTTGAATTAGATAGCAAGACCCTCCCCCCCAAATACAGAATTACCACACAAGCCAGCATTCACACTGCTGGCTCTATAACAAAAAGAACTAGAAGCGGGATCTCAAAGAGATGTTTGCACACCTATTTGCAGCAGGATTATTCACAAAAGCCAAAAGTTAGAACCCATGCACATGTGCGTGGATGGATAAATAGACAAAGATGTGGCCCATGAATACACGGGAATGCTATTCAGCCTTTAAAAGGCAGGAAATCCTGACAGAGGTTACAACAGAACTGACCTCGAAGACACTATGCTAAATGAGATAAGTGAGGCACAAAGGATCCTAGAGTGGTCAGATCCACAGAAACAGGAAGTAGGATGGGGATGCCAGGGGAGGTTGGGGGGGGATGGGGGGGTCAGTGTTTAATGAGGACAGACTTCAGCTTGGGAAGATGAGAAAGTTGTGGTGAGGACTTTCTATAGTGATTGCTGCCTGACAATGTGAATGAGCCTAATATCCCTAAACTGCTCACTTAAACTGGGGTAAGATGGTAAATGTTATTTATGTATATTTTACCACCACAAACACAGTAACTATTTTTTTCAATCTAAAATACAAGGAGCTGGGGCTGGGGATTTAGCTCAGTGATTAGAGTGCTTGCCTTGCAAGCACAAGGGCCTGAGTTCGATCCCCGGCACCACACACACAAAAAAAATAAAATAAAATAAAATACAAGGAGCTGCTGAAATAGAGGTGTGTGGCAAGAAGAGGAGACCGTGTCCAAGTCATGTCAGACCCCTCAGAGACCCGATGAACACCCTAGCTGGGAGGGCAGTAAGGAGGACACAGGCTGAAACAGGCAAGGAGACCTCTCTGCACCACCAGCCCCAGGTCCGTGCTGGCCTGCCAAGGGCAGACATGGGCTCAGTGGGGACACCCACCCCACCTCATCTTTCTGTCTGTGAGCCTAGCTGCCACCTATCCTCCTTGTTCCTGCATTTAGTGGATGTGGGGGGGCCGTCCTGCCTGGTGTTGGTGGACACAGGCAGCTGTGCAGGTGAACAGGAAGTCATAGCAGAAGGAAGCACTGCCCAAGGAGCAGGGATGGTACAGTTCCTGTGGGCATCTGTCATGCAGGGACCCAGGTGACCTTGGCAAGGGTGAGGGTGGGAGGGGGATCCTGATTCTGCTATCATATTCCTGTCTCCAGGCCTCTGCCCAGCCATGCCCCTGGCCAGGAGATCCTGTGAGCACGGGACCCTCTCAGAATACGTAAGGTTAGCTCTGTGGGAGACCCCCCGCCCCTGCCCTGGACGGTCTGCCTCAGCCCTTCACCAGTCCTCAGCTTCCCAGTAGATTCTCCGCTATAGGAGGAGGGTCCCCCCATTAGAGGCCACCTGACCCAGACCAGTAACCCATGAGCAGAAGGGCTGAGGGAACAAGGGAGGAACCAGAGGCCACTGTAGCCCGGCCTTGGTGCAGAGAGTAAGGAGCTTCCCAAACTGGATCCCCAGCAAAATGGGGTCTGCAGGCATACATGCCTACTCTGTCTCCCATCACCCTCCATTCTTCATCCCGAGGGGCCCACCCGTTTTCCCTGGATCCCGAGGTTGTCGTGGCCATGGGCTTGGCTTCTGCCAGCTGTGATGAGCTCACAAACCTCCTTTGGTCTTAATTCCCTAGCAAGGAGTGCCAGCTGCCTGGCTTCTGGCTGCTTTTCTTCCCCAGTAGAGAATGGAGGCCCAGAGGAGCCCCAAAGGTGTTCCAGGCTCAGAAATCAAAAAACCTTCAAGGATTTGGGATCCTCTCCCAGAGGGGAAAACAAGCCCAGACCATGTCCCCTTTTTCTCCCCGTACCACTGTCCAGCTGTGCTAACCACTTGCTAGTCCTTGGAGAGCTGCAGGTACCCTTGACCACCACAACGATCTCCACGAAGCCACACCAATGTGAGGGCAGGAGGCGTTATGTGCCTCCCACTCCGGTTGAGACTCAGCCTAGCTCTGTTCCAGTAGGTTTTTTTGGGGGGGCAATTAGGCCCCCCAGAATGTCCCACTTGCATGGGTTGGGAGGCCCTGTGTATGTGTCTGTGCCCTCCTCAGATTATGACAGCCTCCAAGGCTGGAACTTGTTCCTTCCCAGGAGTACCCAAAAATGCTTGCTGGGGGAAGAAAGGGAAGGAGGGAGGAAGGGAACTTCCAGGTGAATGAATGAGTTTATTTACCTGGAAGCCGGGTGGGGGATGCAGCCATCAACCTCATGGGATCAGGCCCCAGTGTGGAAACTGAGGCCCATCCATCATCTCTTAGTTCTCTGTCTTGCCAGGTGGGACCTGGAGCTGGCAACTGGCTGGGTGCTGGCAAAGTTGGGACGGGTTTATTAAAAACAAGCTTCAGATCAAAGCAGGCCAGCTAGGGTGTCAGTGGAGTTCATCCCAAGCCCTAAAGTAATCACATGGCAAATAAACCTTGTCTAAATATCACGGAGAGTCAGGTCCTCAGTGCAGGCGGTAGCCCAGAAATGTCAGCCTGGGGGTGGGGGGGGCTCCTCTGAGCCTCGGATTAATTCCAGCACCTGAAATATTGTGCCTGCACCCTCCCTCTTGCTGCTACACCAAACCGGGGCTGGGCCACCCAGGCAGGCACCTGGGAGAGGCTCAAGGACCACAGCTGCCAGACTGGAAGACTTGGGGCCCAGCATTTAGCCCCGTGGTTCCTGTGGGAAGGACACTGGAGAGGCCAGGCTGAGCTGGAGGTGACAGAGTGTGGCCAGAGTGGGTGCACACATACACAGGTGCCCAGTTTGGGGAGTAGGCAGCCCTCGGGGAAGACCGCCCACAGCAGATCTGGCCGGGTGGGGTGGTGCTGTCTAGAGGAACCAGTGGGGCTCTGTTGGCAGCTCTCCATCCAGGCCCCCACGTCACTCACAGAGAGACTATCCGTGTCTGTTTTCTCTCAGAATCTCAGTTTCCCACTTGCATAAGCAAGGGAACCACCTACTCTGCATGGGGTGGAAGGCTGTTTGGGGGACACAGTGGTATCTGGGCTGGCTCCAGGGCAAAGTGGTCACAGCTACGGCTACCAGAGTAGGGATGTTGAGAGCAGGAGGCTTAGGCAGGCCAGTCTCTGTATGCCTCAGTTTCTCCATTTAGAGTTTCCATGCCAGTTCTGGTCTCAATCCCTGGTGTGGGAAATAAAGATATTTCTAGACTATGCTCATTTCCAGACTATTCTGAATCCCTTGGGAGATAACATGGCTACCGTAGGGGCTTAGTTTCCCTGAGGGTGGGAACCACCCTCCAGTGTCAGTGTTGGTCCGACCATGAACTCCCTGGGGAGTCCAGGCAGGCACTGGAGGGAAGGTCAGGATTCAGGCCCAGGACACCAGGAGGGGCACTGCTGTCCCAGGAAGCTCCTAAACCCAAGACTGGCCGCCCCAGGGTGGAAGGCACAGGACACCGTGCGGACCCTGGCCTGGAGGGGCCAGAGGCTGAGTGCGCCGCCTGGCTGGACAGAATGCAGGCTGTTGCTAGCCAGGCTCCCGGGTGGCAAAGAGTCCTCTGCTCACTTTCTCTGGCTGCAACATGGCACACTGTCTTCTCCTCCTTGTCCCAATCAGCTGTCTTTCAGTCCTCCTACACTGGACCTGCACATCAAGATGGGGCTTCCTCCTCCTGACAGCCTTGGAGAAGTGACGTGGAGGACCGCTCCTCCCTTCCAGAGCTGTGCCCCTTCCCTGTCCCTTGTCCCTCCCTGTCCTTTGTCCTTCCCCACTGGGGCTCTCCACCTAGGAGACAGCTTCCATTCGGGGTCCTCAGAGTATTAGCTGCTGTGGTCTAGCCTGTGTGGAGCAGAGTGAGACTGTCCCTCACCATGTCCTGGCCACCGTATCTCTGCTAATGCAGCCCAGAGTTTTAGAGTTCCGTGGTAAGGGGACGGAAGGGAACCAGGAGTTGGGGTCCCTGTGCGAGGCCTCTGTCCTCACCACTGTCCTAGGAAGGGAGTCTTGTTGCAGATGAGACGAGGGTCCAGCAGCCCTTTGCTGCTGTGAGCCCCAGTGGGAGCCTGCTACCACTCAGAGTCTGAAACCACATGCCTTCCCTGCCACAAGGCAGGTGACAGGGACCCAAGCCAGTGACTCTGTTGCTGCAGGGGGTACAGGGGCAGGCAGTGGTCTTGCAATTAGATGTGACTGCTGTCAAAACACAGCTGCGGTCTCTGTGAGTGACTAATGGAAACTGAATGTCGCTCTTATTGCTTTCCACCCAGCTAATTTGTCAGACACTGTCAGGAGCCCTTGGGAGGGGGCAGGGGGGCAGTGGTCTGAGTCATTGGTGCAGTGACAAGGTCAGGGGTCTTGGAGAAGGACCAGAAGGGACCAGGAGCACCTGGTAGGAACCCAGGGCCAGCAGAGGCCTGGGCTGTGTCACTGTGTGAGGTTCTGGTGTGGCAGGGACAGGATCCAGGGTCACCCCACTCATCACATATCTGTGGCCGGTCACTCTTAAATCACGAATGTACACACACACGAAGACGTATTCTTTATAAGCACACATGTGGGTGTGCATAGACATATTCGCAGGCACACCAGTACACTCACTTACATACAAAAACAGTTCAAAGCATGTGCACACATCTGCATACACATTCACAGCAATATGACCACAGTGGCATGCACGCACATACAATATACCTTCACATGCACACTCACATGCCCACAGGCCAGGCAAGATGAGCCCCACAGTGTGGACGCTGGGACCTGGCTGTACACCCGCCCTGGCCACTCTGGGCATCTCAGCACTTCTGCCCCTGTCCCTAGTGGCTGAAGCCTGGGCCTCCACAGAACTCAGGTGAGGTCCAGCCATCTTGCCCCCAGTCTTGAACCTCTACCGGTACAAACTTGGCATATCCCCAGAGGAGGCCGGATTGTCAGGGTTGCAGCGGCCTCTCACTAGCCAGGACCAACCCACCCTTGCCCCTGTGACCTGCCCCTTCTAGTCCCTCCTCCTCCTGCCCTGCCTTGGTCCCATGGCCTCTGGCTATTGGTCCCTCATGTGGAAGGATCGAGAGTCCCCTTGGCCTCTGGGAAGCCCACAGATATGAAATTCGAGGCTACTTCCTTGTGAAGCCCCTCACAGGAGAAGCAACACCTGCCATTCGTAGATGCTGGGCCTTTGGAAGGCACAGAGAACTCTTCATCATATCTGCCCCCACTGTGGATTGGTAAACCAAGTCTACGGACACAGGGGTCTGAGCAGGGCCCTCCTCTGGCCCCACAGACCGTGAGTCTCCAGGACCCAGGGAGGCCCCCATGAGGACCAGTGCAGGGAAATAGTCCCATTAGCCCAGCCTGGAAGGGGCAAGAGACAAGGCAAGGCAGGAGGGGGGGCTGCATGGGGGAGGGGCCTGTAGGCCTGGAAGAGTTTGACTGGGGAAAGGACATGGTGGCCAGGGTAGGCACCTTGGGTGCAGACAGGGTAAGGTGTCCATGGGGACAGGGAGAGCTGAAGAGACGCTGCAGGCCCCCCTAGCCAGAGGCAAGGCCCGGAGGTGGCTGTGCCCACGGCTCTTGCTGCTGGTCTGACTTCCAAACACCCAATTACTCCTAAGTGCATCCGATCGACTCAAGTGCTGGTCCTGGCCGTCTTGTCGATACTCTGCGCCTGCCGGCCCTGCGGCTCCTGCTCCATCTGATGGCCTTGTTAGGGCTAATTGCTTTGGCATTTGGGTCTGACGGGGACAGGGACAGCCAGATCCTACCGTGTGCCAGGGTGTCACGGCTCTCCAGCCGCGGGGTGGGGTGAGGCACTGCGGCCCCCAGGCAGAGCTGCCCAGAAGGGCTTCCGGTGCCTGCCTGGGTGGCCCACTCAAATCAGCTGGGCGAGAGGGGGACACAATCTCACTGTCCCTCTTCTTGGGCTCCCTCTTTAGAAGCATCCAGGATGGCCAAGGTTAGCACGATGTTCCAAGTGTCCCCAAACCCACAGAGGACCCCAACATGTGTCAGCCAATGACCATACGGGCCTCTGTCCCCATGAGCAGGAGCACTGGCTGCAGGTCCCCTGTCTGGAGAGGGACTTTTTGGGTCCTGACGGGCTGTAAAGAGCTCAGGGTGGGCTTGGTCAAAGTAGGCAGTGTGCACATGTATGTACATCCGTGTGTGTATATCTGTGCATCTGGGTCTGCTTGAGTGTGTGTGTGCCCATGTGAGTGTATGTGTGATGTCCATGGGTTTGTGTATCTGTGTGTCTGTGTTTTTGTCTGTGTCTGTGTGTCTGTGTGTGCATGTGTATCTCTGCGCCATGTGTCTGTGTGTTCATGTGTGTCTTTGTTTATGTGTGTGTGTGTCTGTGTCTACATAAGTCACACAGCTGTGTACATCTGTCCGGGTTCCTGCAGGGACCTATAACTGCTGGCTGACAAAACCCTTCATCCTGGTCAAACTGGTGGGAGGTACCCTTTGACCTGGAGTGCTGAGTGTGTTCCCCAAACTATTTGCACTTGATTTTCCATAATGCAGCCCAGAGTTGCTGGAATCCAAGCTAGGGCCTCATGAACTGGCTGGGGCCACCGTGGATGGGCTCCTGGACTGAGGCTGGGTTACAAGTTTTTCCGCAGCCAGGACAGGGAAGAGAGAGAGGAGGCCCCTGGCACCTCATGCCCACCCCTGTCAGGCCACAGCTACAGGACCGTCTAAAGGCTGTCGGGCAGGGACCACCAGAATGGTGCCCTTCCCAGACCCCGCCTTCTGCAATTGCTTATTGGGCCTCTTGAGTGGGCCTGGTTTGGGGAAAACCAAGTGGGCCACACTGCATGTGCGAGGCAGGCTGGAAGCCAGGGCCGAGTCCATGCCCTGCCCTGCCCACGCAGGAGGGGGCACAGCCACCGGGGAGTACACTGTCATTATGGGCTATTAAGCCTCCGTGCTGAAAGAGGCTGTCGAGAGAAGATGTTCCGCTTGTTGGAGCTGGCTCCGTGCCCTAATTGCCACGGTGACAGGCATCTGTAATTGCTCAGGATGACTGTGAGGAGCAGAGCCTGGGCAGGGGCCAGAGGGCTTCAAGAGGGGAGGCGGGCTGCAGAGCCCCTACTCCAGAGCAGGTGGGGATGTGGTGGCCCCTCAGATCCCCATGGGCCTCCCACTTCCCTGGTCATGTGCCTTACCTGATCTCTCTTTTGTGCCTCTTCCCCCTCCTCCTTCTCACCTTGGAACTCACCCCTACTGTTCCACAAGCTCGGCCCGCAGCACCCCTCCCTGGGAGACCCACACTTGCCCTAGGGCTCTCTGGAGCCCTGACCTTGGCCTCTGGGGAGTCCCTTCCCAGCCCTACCCTTCCCTTTAGTGTCCAGCATCAAAGGGAGGCATTGGTAGCTGCCTGTTAGAGTCCCCTTTTGAGGCCTGGGATCCTGAGCCCCCAGCCCCTGGGAACTGCTGCCCCAGGGTCCTTGAAGACCAAACTCCTGGTGTGGAGGATTTGGACTGGAGTCTGGCTGTGACCTGGAGAGGTCGTGCATCTCAGGGCCTCAGGTCTCCTGTCTGCACCATAGATCTGTCTGAAGGCAGCATGGACCTGTCCGAAGGTCACTCTTGAGGGCCCCGGTGCTGGGCTCACAGAAGCCAGGGGATGACCTCATGCCCTCCTGGCCTATCACAGAGGTGTGGTGGTGGCTGAGTAGAGCCTGCCTGGCCTTTGAGGGGATTTGGGGAAGGGCAGAGGCAGGAGGAGGTGGAGCACCTGGCACAGGGTACGGCAGGGGCTGGAAAAGAGGGTGCAGGGCAGGGACAGAATCAGGGGCTCCAGGGGACCCTCACCATCTCAGAGGGTCACAATACAAAGCAGGTCTAGGACAGGGCCAGAGCTAGAGTAGGCCAGCTAAGCCTGCAGAGCCGGTGTGTGGGGACAGCTTCCCAGGAGCAATGGACTGGCTGACAGACACCCTTACAGGCTGTGGGGCTGGAAGCCCGAGCAGTGCCAGGAGGCTGGGGCAGCGCTCACCTTCCAGGGGCATCTAAAGGCCTTCCTGCCCTTGGTGCCTGCCCTGGATGTTGCTTGGGGGTGCCCAGAAAAGGGTCTAGAAAGCACAGCCCCCACACCACTCCTCATATACCTCCAGGGCAGAGCAACCAGCCCAGGCAGGAAAACGAATTAAAAAGCAATATTTGTGTCAGTGAAAGACATTTGCTGAAAGGTTAAATCCACATCCGGCAGTGCAGCCCGGGCCCTCCGGCTTGGTGTTTGTTAGATATGCTGCCCCTCCTGTCCTGTGCCACCTGAGCAAACTGGCCTGGCCAGAGCGGGCAGGCCCAGGGCAATGGGCCCGGACCTGCCCACTGAGGGACCCTGTAGGGCAGATGGGCCTTTGGGAGCCTCCAGGGAGCAGGAGCTCATCCAGAGCCTCAGCAGGCCTGGGGCCCGTGTGAAGGCTGGGCTACCTAGCTGGGGCTACCACACAAGCCTGAGGCCCCAGGGATGGATGGTAAGAGGGGCCAGACTTGCCTTCATGTGGGGTCTTATAGAGATCCTTTCAAAACCATTCTTTTTTTTTTTTTTTCCTGGTACTGGGGTTTAAAGCCAGTACCTTTGCATTGAGCTACATCCCTAGCCCTTTACAGTTTTTTTTTTGTTTTGTTTTGTTTTTTTAATTTTGAGGCAGGATCTTGCTAAATTGCTCAGGCTAGGCTCGAAGTTCCAATCCTCCTGCCTCAGCCTCTGGGACTGTAGATGTGTGCTGCCACACTCAGTTTCAAAGCCATTCTGAGCACATACCTCAGACTTACTCTGGGTCAACCCCTGGGACATCTGCTTTTTTGGACAAAGAGTCTAGAAGATGAGAAGGCCAGGGCCGAGGCTCGGTAATCTGAGATGAGTGGGCCACCCTGGCAGGGTTCCTAGTCCCAAGGAGTGTCCGGATCCGAACAAGCAACAGGTGGGAGCAGAGAAGGGCGTGGTTAATATGGGAAGGACGAGTAGGCATCGTAAAGCAAATGGCAGCTGAGTTTTGTGGGATATGTCAGAGCTTGTCAGAAGGTGGGTAAAGAATAGCATTTCAAACTGAGTATCAGAAAGCGTGAACCCCTCCTGTAGCAGGAAGTGGGAGCCATGAGGAGTGAAAAGATCGGTAGGGGTAGGTTCAGTGGCCAGGGGTGGTGGTGGTGGGCTTTCCTTTGCAATAGATAGAGCCTTTAGGTCTCCTCCAGGGAGCAATGGAGTGAGCCACTTTGGGGGACGGTCCCAGGGCCACCGTTGAAGGCGTACTGGGGAGTGCAGCAGATGTGATGATTAGAGCAGGTGGTCCCTGGGGTCTGAGAGATGCCCCGGAGATGGACTGGCATCGCATGGTGACCATCTGGGGGAGGGGTGGGGGTAGGGGAAATCCAGTGCCCTCCTCTCTCCAATCTGCCATTTTCAGGTGGGTTCTGGCCCTTGGCATCCCACTGGCCCCACAAGCCAGGGGACGGGAGTGCTCTTCTGCAAGTCCCCTTAGTGAGCCAGGACATCTTTCCCAGGCAGGCCTGGGAAGCTCCTCCAAGCTGTCCACATACTTCTGCTCAGAGCCATCAGCTGCAGCAAGGAGGGGTTTAGGCTGAGCAGACCCAAGCCCACTGTGAAGAGGGCTCCCATCCGGCCCCTCCTGGTCTCCTTGGAGATCCTGAGTGAACCCCTGGCCCTGGCTGGGAGGAAGGTGTCTACGGGACACAAAGTCTGGGGAAGGCAAGCAAGAGAGTTCCAGGTGCCACCAGAAAGCTGGTCCCCAGAGAATGCCATCACCCAGGATTAGCTGAAGAAAGGGGGTGGCAGCTGAATGGCAGTGAGCTCTCTGGGGAGAGAAGGGGAGCCCAGAACCCTCAGTGCTGAGGGTGAGGAGTGCTCTCCAGGGGAGGAGGGGTCCAGAGGTGGGTGGTGGAGTAGCTGCACAGGGTGGCTGGCCATGTTTCCTGGGCACTGTCCTGGTCACCCTGGAAGGGGGTCCTTGGGGAGTATGGAGGCCTCCGGGAGGTAAGTGGAACTCTCTTAGAGACAAACTGGAGGGATGGGCCCTTCTGGAACATTCTGCACCCCAGTGAATCTGCCTAGGAGTCCAGCACCAGGGTCAGCAGCACAGGGCTGGGGCAGTGCAGATACTGTGCCTGATGGGTGTGCCTACAGAAACAAGACCGGGACCCTGCATGGAAATTTGGAGAGTTAGCTGGCAGAGCCCCTTTAGGAAGGGGCTCCTGGTGCTGAGGTCGCTAAGCTGTGTCCCTCTTGAGGTTCCTGGGTGTGCCAGCCACAGAGGGACAGGGTTGGTAGAGCACGTGCCTTTCAGTGTCCAGCATGACCCCTCCCTGTGAGCCCCTCAGGACCGTGGACTGAGGGGACTCAGCTGTCCCATTCCCCTGTAGAATGTAAGCCAGCCCCTGGTCCGCAAGCCGCGGGGCTAGGGATGATTCAGAGGCCGGTGCCTGCGACACGAATGCAATTACATCTAATGGGACGGAGCCCTTTCTCCAGCGGCTCAGCGCCCACCCCGCCTCCCTCAGGCGCAGTAGGCAGGGGAGGGAGGGATGCTAGGGAGGTGGGAGGTGGGGGATCCAGAGGGGCTTTGACGTCAGCTTGGCCTTTAAGAAGCCGCCTGCCAAGGGCTGTGGAGACGGAGCCCCGGACCACCACACAGCATCATGCCCACCCCCAGCGCCATGCCGCAGCCCAAGGGCTTCCGAAGGGCCGTCTCAGAGCTGGACGCGAAGCAGGCAGAGGCCATCATGGTAAGGGGGCATGCTGGCACCCGTGGGCCAGGGTGCATTAGACACCCAGGGGCAGGCAGAGCAGCCTCTGCCTCCGTGGGCTGGTGGGAGGCCCACTGGAGTCTGCTGGCTCAGTATGCATCCCGGCCCAGTGGGTGCCCCTGTGTGCGGGTGTGTGTCTCTTCTGTGTCCTGCTGGGCTGCGGGAGATGGTGCCTGCCCCCCATGCCAAACTCTGGGGTTTGTGTGGGTCTCTGTGCGTTGTTTCATGAATCAGGAAAAATATTCCCCTTGGGCATTCCAGAAGGGAGCTCTGTGACCAAGACTATCTGTAGTCATAGCCAGAGGCTGCAGGAGTGTGCCACAGCTCCACCCTGCCACACCTGCCCACCCTACCTGCCCCCTGCACCCAGCTACCTTTGTCAGTTACCTGTGTAGGGGGAGCCACTCCAAACTTCCCGGCCCAGTGACAGCTTAGGACAGGGTCCAGCAAATAGGAACAGACCCAGATTCTGTTGCATCAAGAATGATCTATCTCTGGCGACTTCTCCGCTCTCCTTGAGCCCCAAGTGCAGGCGACATGTGGGTCAGGACACTGAGCTAACCCCTCTGCTGGACGGAACAACTGGGGGCTTTTCGGCCCCTGAGGGAAGCTTAGTACTGCCTCAGGGCCCAGAGCAATCGGCTCCCCACACTGCCAGGAGGGGCTTGTTTTCAGACTTTAGTGGAGGAGGTGTGGCTTACAGAAGCTTAATTTCCGGTCACTTTTCGGGGACCTTGTCAAGAGGGCCCCCACCTGCCAGGTTCCCAAGCAGATTCCTCCTAGGAACGTAGCCCGTAGAGTTCTCCCGAGCCGAGCCTACGGCTCTGTTCACTTTGTCCACCCAACATCAGGAGGAGCTCTGGGAGGCTCTGCTCCTCTTTCCATTTGCAGGACCCCAGAAAAGGGGAGGGACTTGTTCTCTTCGAGAGACCCAGGGCTTTCTTGGAAGCTCAGCTGCAGGTACTGAGCCCAAACGCCTCCTCAGTCCAAGCCTGGGCTGATTCTGGGTATTGGGGAATTGGACACACAGACCCGTGGGCCATGGGGAGAGACAGATGGCCACACAGAGGCAACAGTGCCCAGAGAGCTGACGGAGTTTGTGAGGAAGGCCTCTGGTCCTGCACCTCCATGAGGAGGCCAGGAGGTCCCCAAAGGAGGGACACTCACTCCCTCTGCCTACACAGCCCACCCTGCCCTATAGAGACATCTTGAGTTCTGGCCTTCCACGGCCCCTGGCTGCTGTCCATCTGTCCGTCTGTGGGCACAGGAGAGGCAGCTCCCCCTTCACTAATCCAGTTAAGACCAGGCCTAGGGACAGGTGACACAGCATGTCTGCCTTGGGAGGTAGCTGGCCAGGCACCTTCGCCCCCCGCTCTGCCATGGCTCCCAGCATCTTCCCAGCAGGCTGGCTGCCTCCCCTTCCACCAGGACCTGCATGAGACGCCCCAGAGGGGCTCAGCAGTGTGCCCACCTCCTGACCTGTGTGCCTGCCTGGGCCTCTGAGGGTATCAGCAAGGGGTCCAGGATGGAGGAGACTGCAGCAGGTCCCTGTCCCCATAGTCCCCACGGTTCATCGGGCGTCGGCAGAGCCTCATCGAGGATGCTCGCAAGGAGAGGGAGGCGGCGGCGGCGGCAGCAGCAGCTGCAGTGGCTTCCTCTGAGCCCGGGGACCCCCTGGAGGCAGTGGCCTTTGAGGAAAAGGAGGGGAGAGCCATACTGAACCTGCTCTTCTCCCTTCGGGGCTCCAAGCCCTCTCCGCTGTCCCGGGCCATGAAGGTGTTTGAGGTGAGCATGTGGGCTGCCTCAGGGTCCTGGGGGTAAGTGCATCCTCAATGTGTGTAGGGCCCTGACCCCTTCAGGGCAGAAGTGTAGCTACCCAAAGCCACTTGAGGTGAGGGTCCCAGAGCTCCTTGTGTACCCGCCCAGCTCTCACACACCAACAGCTCACACACCTGGGTCAGGGGAGGGGGCACACCCAGCCTGGGGAGTTGGGGGGCAGCAGCTAAGGTGGTGGCTGATTACATTACTGCCTCGGAGAGTGACCTGGCTCCTAGAAGAAACTCCCGTGTAACATTAGAGCCAGACTCCTTGTGAGCTCCCAGAGCCGGCTGGGTGCCCCAAGGGTCCTGCTGCTGGGTAATGGGAGGTGGTGGTGGAAGGGACCCTGCCCACCAGTCCCTGAGGCTTAACAGTTGCTGTGGAAGGACTTGAGCCCCGTGGTGTGGACACAGAGGTCCAGGTCAACCCGCCAGCGCTGGTCAACCTCCCATCAGGGAGGCCAGGGAGTTAGGACCTGCACACAAGGCTGCCCAGAGGGGGATAGCTGGATAGCTCCCTGATGGACATATGAGCCGAAACCAGGTTTGCCTGAGGCAAGCTCTGATCTAGCAGCAGGAGCCTACCGTGACTGAAAGATGGCAGTGCTGTCACAGCTGCAAGTTGAGGGCAGAGCCAGGCAAGCTGACCAGGGTGCCTCTTCCTTCCCCCCTCCCCTGTTTCTCCATTGCTCCCTTCATTTCTTCTCCCTCTTCTTGCTTCCACCCTCTCCAAAGACATTTGAAGCTAAAATCCACCACCTGGAGACCCGTCCAGCCCCGAGGCCGCGGGCGGGTGGCCCTCACCTGGAATACTTTGTGCGCTTTGAGGTGCCCAGTGGGGACCTGCCCGCCCTGCTCAGCTCTGTGCGCCGGGTTTCGGATGATGTGCGCAGTGCCAGGGAGGACAAGGGTAAGCCCTGCGTTCTGTCCCTGAGTGTGACCGTGGGTGTGGGGAACCACCAGATGACCCTGGGCTTGGGGAGCAGAGGCTTCTGCAGGGGAAACCACTCAGCTGCCCTCATAGCACTGGCCTTTGTCCACGGTGGCCCTGCCCCTCCTGTGGTTGTCCCTCATGACCACCTCTAGGACCCTTCCCCTCTATCACAGCCCTAGTGGCCTCTGCTTCCCAGAGGCCCCCAGGGGAGGCCGTGTCCAAGGTCAGCAAGGATGGAATGGAGACCACACTTACTGAGCTCTCTTGCTTTATCCCCTGTGAAGTTCCCTGGTTCCCAAGAAAGGTGTCAGAGCTGGACAAATGTCATCATCTGGTCACCAAATTCGACCCTGACCTGGACATGGACCATCCGGTGAGCCAGCATCCCTGCCCTGTGTCACTCCAAGTCGCCCTGGTCAGCTCAGCTGGACAGGGAAGGGCAGGACAGCCTCCTAACTAGGCACCTGTCCCCTCTGCCATTAATTAGGGCTTCTCAGACCAGGTATACCGCCAGCGCAGGAAGCTGATTGCAGAGATCGCCTTCCAGTACAAGCAGTAAGGGCCATCCACCCAGGGACCCTGTTCTGTGGCCTAACACTGGCTGGGGTGGGCAGGAAAAGAGGATGGAGGGGCGAGGCCATCTTTTCCTCCACATCATCACCTCATGGCTGCTGCTGCCCACTTGGGGTCCAGCCTCATGCCAGCAGCTCTGTCCCTTGGTCTGCATGTATCAAAGCACAGAGGTGGGCACTGGCATTGCCCCCAAGTTACAGCTGAGGATACCGAGGCACAGAGAGGCTGAGCAGCCTGCCAAGGCCACAAAGCCAGTCCAGAGCGCACCCTGCCCACTCACCACCTCAGAAGCCTCAATCTTGGCTGGCGAGGCTCTGAGCGAGTGAAACTCCCTCCCTTCTTGCCCTCTACTCCTCGGCGTGGGGTTCGTGACTGACCACCGACCCCTTCACAGTGGTGAGCCGATTCCCCGTGTGGAGTACACAGCTGAAGAGATTTCTACTTGGTGAGACCCATTGCGGCTGGGGCAGGGCGGGGCTGGACAGGAGCCACCTCTGGGGGCATCGTGCAGCAGGAAAGACTAAAGCTAGGTGAAGGAGGGATTTCCGCAGGCTCAGACTATCAGGTCACCCCCAGGGATGTCCCCACTGCCCCCTGCAATCTCCCAGAGCCACCACCCCCCAATGACAGAGAGGCCTGCCACGAATGGTGCCAGGAACTGTGGGAGCAGACGAGGTGGGCACGGGGCAGCCTGGCAGGCCTGATACCTCCGCCTGCAGGAAGGAGGTCTACACCACGCTGAAGGGCCTTTATGCCACCCACGCCTGCCGGGAGCACCTGGAGAGCTTCCAGCTGCTGGAGCGCTTCTGCGGCTACCGCGAGGACAGCATCCCACAGCTGGAGGACGTGTCACGGTTTCTGAAGGGTGCGGGACAGAAGAGAGGGTCCGGGCAGGGAGGAGCGGGGAGCAGCGGGGAGGGCATCAGCCCGTGGGACACCCCTCCGCTGGCGCCTCGCCACACCCTGACCGCGGGGCCTCTTGCAGAGCGGACGGGCTTCCAGCTGCGGCCGGTGGCCGGCCTGCTGTCTGCGCGGGACTTTCTGGCCAGCCTGGCCTTCCGCGTGTTCCAGTGCACCCAGTACATCCGCCACGCTTCCTCACCCATGCACTCGCCCGAGCCGTGAGTCTCCGGGAGCGGCGGCGCTGAGGGCCCCAGCGGAGAATGGAGGGAGGGCGGGGCAGGCCAGCATCCCCCAGCCCTCTCCCTCTTCCTGCTCACGCAGGGATTGCTGCCACGAGCTGCTGGGGCACGTGCCCATGCTGGCCGACCGCACATTTGCCCAATTCTCCCAGGTGGGTCTGGGCCTCAGGCCAGGAGCAGAATCACGGGGGGGTTTGGCTGGCCAGGGCCTGCTGGGGCCAACAATGCACTCTGCCCACTGTGGAGCTTGCCCAGGAGTGGACAGGGTCCTCACAGCCCCTGAGACTTCGAGGTGATAGCAGTGTAGGGTGCACCCCACCACGGACAGTCCTTCCTTGGAGCCCCAGCCCCTGGCAGAGGTTCCCATGCCTGTAGCGCCACCTGCTGGACCATCTGGGAACAGTGGGCTCCTATCCCTGGTTGTGAGGAGGGTCTGCATGTCCCAGGCAGTGTGAGGGGACACCTGGAAGGGCAGCTGACCCCCCAGGACTCCCACCTTGAGGACAATGCTGGGCTGAATTCACCTTTCCCTCCACAACGTTCCCTCCGCAGGACATTGGCCTTGCGTCCCTGGGGGCTTCGGACGAGGAAATTGAGAAATTGTCCACGGTGGGTTTCTCCCCCTACAGAGCCCAGAGAAAGAGGGAGTGGTCAGAGTCTAGCTCTGCCCAGAGCCCTGTTTCTGTCTCAGCCCTGCCTGGGCCAACCCGCCATGGGGTGGCGCCCTGATTGCAGCCGGTGGGGGCTGTGAGAGTGGTGGTCTTCTCACCAACCTGCCCGACTGTCCCGACAGGTATACTGGTTCACAGTGGAGTTTGGCCTGTGCAAACAGAATGGAGAGCTGAAGGCCTACGGTGCTGGGCTGCTGTCCTCCTATGGGGAGCTCCTGGTGAGACTCCAGCAGAGGAGGGCTGGGCCACGATGTGGGAGGGACCAGAGTCCTGCACAGAGGGACACCTTGGTGCAGCCTCTTAGATTTGGGATCACCTCAAAGAAAGCTTGTTTGCCAGTCCCCACCCCACACTGTCGCAAGATCTTGAGTGGACCCTCACGGAAGGCAGGGGCGGGTCCTCACCCAGAGCCAGTGTGGAGTCAGGCCACAGTGCCCCACTCCTTGAGCCCTGGAGTGTGGTGGTCCCATGACATTGGCGGTCTCCTGCCAGCACTCTCTATCTGAGGAGCCTGAGATCCGGGCCTTCGACCCTGATGCCGCCGCTGTCCAGCCCTACCAAGACCAGACCTACCAGCCCGTCTACTTTGTGTCAGAGAGCTTCAGTGACGCTAAGGACAAGCTCAGGTGGGGACAAGACCCCTACCTTGTGTCCAAGCTATGTGAGTCAGGCCTTCACTCCACCTGTGAGCCCATTTCACAGAGGAGAAAACAAACCGTCAGTTATAGCATCCCCTTCACTGCCTGTGCACCTTCTCAGAGAAGGTCCCTGGAAAGTCTGAGCAGAGGGAGGCCGTGGGGCTGGGGCTGCTATATGGCCAGGTCAAGACTGGGTCAAGACCAATTGGCAGAACTTTAGGGCTACGTGGGCCCTTCCCAGCCTCCTGCCCTCTGAACACTCTGGCCCTCAGACAGGATGGGGACAGGTCAGGGTGGACAAGAGGGAAAAGGGTGGCTGAGGGCTGCAGCAAGGTGTGGAGGAAGCCGGGACTTCTCAGGGCTGGGGCTGCAGTGACCAGTGAGATCCCACAGAGGGCAGCAGCAGGCTCACCCTGGTAAAGGATCTCCCCTCTCCGTCAGGACTGTGGTGTGCAGGGGAAACTGAGGCCAGGGCTGTACCTAGCACGAAGGGAGAGTTGGATCCCACACACAAACTTAGGGACACATGGTCAGGGTAGGAGGAGGGGCAGCTGAGGAAAGCATCCCGCAGAGGTCTGCTTGGAAAAGGTCCCTGGAAGAGGCCCGGACAGATGAGCTTTAGGCGCTCAGGTTGTCCAGGAAAGCCACCCAGCCCCCACACCTGGCTCTCCTGGAGGCTGCAGATCCCGCCTCCAGCTGCTGGCACCTGCCCTTTCCACCCACCAGGTGACTGAGGGTCCACACTGGCTTCTTTCCCTAGGGGCTACGCCTCTCGAATCCAGCGCCCCTTCTCTGTGAAGTTTGACCCCTACACACTGGCTATCGATGTGCTGGACAGTCCCCACACCATCCGGCGCTCCCTGGAGGATGTCCAGGATGAGCTGCACACCCTGGTCCATGCACTAAGTGCCATTAGCTAGGTGCACGGGCGTGGCCCTACAGGTCCCAAGGCCCTGCCCTGGAGTCTCCTGCCCCTTCCCCAACCTCTCTTGGCTCTTGTCCTGCCCCAGAGCTCAAGCCCACATAAAGGCTGGATTATGGGCACCCCCAGGCCCATGGATGACCAGTTGCCCTTTCACCCTCCTCCTCCTGGGCCCCTGCTGAGCTGCCCTGCCGCTTCCCAGCACCGTGGGAACCTGGTGTGTACCTGTAAAGTCCTTGTCCTGCTGCTGCCCGAGCCCCAGGGCCATGGGCTGGCTCTGCACTGCCCGCCTCACCCCGTGCTCTCTGCCACTCTGCTCACTGACTCAATAAAAGAAAGAACAGCTTCTGAGCGTTTGCATGGCCTCTGCGTTATGCCACATGAATGGGCCCGACCCTTGTGCCTGCCCCAGACTTGCTGAGAGGGTCCCCTTCCTCCTTCTTCTGGGTGGAGCCCCCAGCCTCATTTCCCTGCCACCCAAAGACCTCTTCCAACTCTTCCAACAGCCCCCAGCAGCCCCAGAGGGTTAAAGAAGGGCTGAGTTGTCCATTCTTCTGGGGTGGCAGCACCATGGTGGGGACAGGGGGTAGGATGAGGGCCTCCCAGGGAGTAAGGGGAATCTAACAGAAGGATGGTCCCCGGAACAGGGCCACAGGCCAAGGATGGAGGAAGGGGGCAAGACCCAGCTGCCCCGACCCCCTCACTTCACCCCACCCCATTCAGAGCAGAGTCTGGAACTGAGAGGGGCCTCTATGTCCTCCGTGTTGATGGAAAGAGCTCAGATGGATGGGCTCCCAGGGAAGGCTTCCAGGCCACTGTCTCTAGGAAAGTAAATGGGGGGCTGGAGTGTGCCCCCCAACTCCCTAGAGGAGCCTGGACATTTCCTTGTAGCTGGAGCCCCAGAATCTTCCAGGCCCCTCCAGCTGCCCCTCTTCCCAACCTGCTTCCAGCCTTGCAGAGCTCCGGCCAGGCTTCCTGTGGGCTACCTGTTGGGTGCTTCTGGTGGTGGGTGGGGCACCAGCCAGTCTATAGGACCTTGCTCCAGGTGTACCACTAGACCTGCAGAGCTCCTGATTCCAAGCTCTGAGCATAATGCTGGGAAAGCGCTGTTCCACAACACCCTCCCTGCCCTGGGTTAAGGCCCCTCATCCTCCCCGGCCTCTGTCATCCCATCAGCTGTGCCCTGAGCACCTCCCAGTGCCCACATCCCTTCACCCCAAGCCACATGAAGGCATCTCTGGAAGGCTGTGGGACACATCAGGTGCAGAGAGGCCTTCAGCCCCAGTGAGATCTGGGGAGGTCATGAGTCCCATTAAGGCTCTGCTACGCTGTGACCACAGAGAGGGCCCTGAGCCCCTTTGAGACCCTTATCTTCTCCGTAAGCCCTGTTGAGACACTAGGACCGTCCTTGAGTGTCATGGAGTCCCTGGAAAAGACTTCAAGCCCTGTTGAGACCTTGGAAAAGGCCACGAGTCCCAGTGAGACCCTGAGGAAGTTCTTGGTTCCTTTGAGAACTTAGACTGTAGGTTCTTTTAATATCTCGAGCCCCATGAAGACCCTGGGGAAGGTCGAGAGCCCCACTGAGACACTGAGGCAGGCTGTGGACCTCACTGTAACCATGGAGAAGGCCGCGAACTCCACTGAGATTGTAAGGAGTGTCCTGAGACACATGGAGACGTGAGAGGAGGCCTATCGCCCGTTGAATTACAAAGGCCACAAACTCCAAGTAGAAACTGAGACCTTGGAGCAGGCGCTGAGACCCGGAAACCCTGGGGAAGGCCGTGATTCCCTCTAAGACTTTGGTGATGCCTGGAGCCTGATTAAAGCCCTGGTCAAGGCTGTCAGCCTTGTTGGGACTCTACAGAAGACTGTGAACCTTGCTAAGACACTGGGGAAGGCTGCGAGTCTCTTTGCGACTCTGGGAAAGGTGGTGAACTGCACTGAGGCCCGAGGGAAAGGCTCATGCTCCACTGAGACCCTGGGATGGGCTGTGAGCCCCGCTTCGACCATGAGGAACGTCTGAAGTCCCATTGAAAGTCTGAGAAAGGTGCGAGTCCTTTGAAGACTTGGGGAAATCTCATTCCCACTGGGGCCCTGGGCAAGGTTGTTAGCCCCACTGGAACCTTGGAGAATGTTGGGAGTCTCAATGAGACCCAGGGAGATGCTGTACAACCCATGAGGTGAGGGGCAGGGGGTGCAGGGGGGTTGAGCCTTACAGAGATCCCTTCAGCCCCTCTGAGACCCTACGGCCAAGGCCACGAGCCCCATGATGACTCTGATAGACTGAGCCCATTTTGACCCAATAGAGACCCATTAGACTCTGTGTAAACTGTGGGCCCTATTCGGAGCCTGGGTGAGGCTGGGAGACCAGAGAGACATGGATCAGGGCCCCGAGATGCACTGAGATCCTGCAGGGGGCCAGGAACCTCGCTGCTGCCTGAGGAAGACTAAGCCCCATTGTGTGAGCCTTATGCACTCGCTGGGTGAGGCTGAGACAGTTGTTGAAGAACCCTTAATCTTTACAGAGAAGCCAGGGAAAGCCAGGAGCCCCACTGAGGCTCTGGAGAAGGCATTAAGGCCCTTGAGAAAGTAAGGCAGTCCCCAAGTGTCACTGACGCCCCGAGACATGGGGGAGGGCCCAAGTGCCATCGGGCTGTTGGGTGAGGGCCTGATCTCTGTAAAGATATAAGGAAAGGCCTGAGCCCCATTGAGACTCTGGTGAAATCTGGGTGCCCCACTGAAAAACTGGGCAATGTTGTGACCCCCATTGAGACCCTGGAGGAAGGTATGAAACCCTAGTGAAGACCCGAAGCCCCACGGAGACCCTGAGGGAAACCTTGAGCCATCCAAGGAAAGCCTTAAGCCCATTAATGTCCTGGTCACAGGTTCTCTGAGACTTTAGGGAAGACTCCAGGATATCCTGGGAGCCCCCCTGAGACCTGGGGGTATGATGTGAGTCCCTTTAAATCTTGGGGTAAGCTGGGCATTGTGATGCACAGCTGTAATCCTAGCACTGTGGGAGGCTGAGGCAGGAAAATCACAAGTGAGCCCAGCCTGGGCAACTGTCTTAGTTACTTTTCTCATTGCTGAGACAAAATGCCCAGCACCCAAAGTTAAAGGAGGAACAGTTTATTTCACCTTACAATTTGTAGAGGTTTCAGTCCATAGTCGGCTGGCTCTATGGCAGGGTGGCATGGCAGAGGGGCATTGCAGAAGAGAAACAGTCCATGGCAGGCAGAAAGCAGCAACAGCAAGCAAGCAAACTGTCTTTATATTTCGTCCAGGTTACCCACCCTTTGGGTGGTGCTACCCACACCCAGGCTGGAGCCTACGACTGCGTGAAACTTTGTGGGGACATCTGCATACAAGCCATAACAGCAATCTAGCAAGTCTAAGAAAGAAAGAAAGAAAGAAAGAAAGAAAGAAAGAAAGAAAGAAAGAAAGAAAGAAAGAAAGAAAGAAAAGGGAAGAGGGATGAAGGAAAGAAAGGAGGGAGAAAGAGAAATGAAAAAAGAAAAAAAAATCCTGGGGATTAACTCAAGGTGGAGACTTGGTTCAATCTCCAGGAATGCCAAAAATCAATCATCCATCAGGGTGAAGCTGTGAGCCCTCTCGAGACACCAGGTTAGGCTGAAATCTCTTTCGAGACCCTGGGGAGGAGGCTTTGAGCCCCACTGAGATCCCATGGGGCTTTAAGCCCTGTTGGGACACCATGAGTGGTCCCTGTGTGTCACTGAGTGCCTAGGAGACCCGAGACAAGGCCTTGAGCTTCACTGAGACCCTGGACAAGGGGTCCCTCCCCACTCCCTGAGGCCTTGCTGGCCCCTCGCATCTTTCCAGCTGGGTCCTGGGGTAACCAAGGCATGAGCTGCTGCATGAGCTGCTGCAGAGGCGGAGGCGGCAGAGAGGAGGTGCTCAAGGGCAACCACACAGAATCCTTCTCAGGCCAGGGGAGCCTGAGGCTGGGCGCAGGTGGAATCCCAGCCCATTCCTGAGTGGAAGATCTTTGGTGGGTTGGGAAGGGGCTATCAGCGACAAGGCAGGGTGGCAGAGAAGGATAGGAGGTGGACACAGGTTGCCCCAGCCCTTCCAACCTCTCCAAGTGGCAGTTGTGAGGGTCCCATGGCTCAGACTCCCTTTTTCCAACTCAGGCACCAGAGGAGGTAGAAGCAGCAGGCAGAGGGGCTCAGAGTCCATGCACCCCCAGGGGGTCAAGCTGGGCCTCTGGGGGCCTGTCCTGGGGGGCTGGCCCTGGGAGAGGGGTGCAGTGCACCACAGGGCCTCAGCCAGATGATACTCTTTAGGTGACGGAGTCGTGGCCCTGGCCTGAAGGAGGAAATGGGCAGGGGCTCCAGGAAGAGGGGCAGGAGTCAAGAGGATGCCTGGGCTGCGCCTGAAGACGGTCTATTGCCCCCGCACTGAACGGGGGAAATGACTACCTCATGGGGCCAAAACACTGAGCTGCACTTTCTTTGGCGCCCAAGGCAAGCTCTGGGGTCTCATCTGGGGCTGAGGTCCTGGGGTAGGGTGAGGAGTGAGCAGGGGGCACTCCCCTCACTCACTCCCACTACCCTGGCCGTCCACTGGGGGTTCAGGACAGGGGCCTCAGCAGCAGACATGAAGGACCCCCTCACCCACACCCACAGCTCCCGGACTGACGTGGAGAGTGCTTGGCCGAGGTTGGGGTGGGGCTTTGTTCCCTAGAGACCTTGGCCCCCAGCTGTGAGCAGGACCAGCCCAGGCCATCAGGTCCCTCATTAAGACTAATGACCTCAGGGCCCAAGCAGAGGTGCTGACGACCAAGGAGCTCTTCCTGCACAGCCAGCACCAGGGAAATGATCCAGAAACTGCAGCCTCAGCCCCCTGGCCATCTGGCGACACCACCACCCCGGGTCCCTAATGGGCCTGGTGGCAGGGTTTGGGGCCACGGGAGATGGGCTCAGGGCTATAAAGCCAGCAGGGACCCGACAGCCTCCAGCCTTTCGGGACCAGCTGCATTGTGAGGCGGTTAGCAAACAGGTCTGTGTCCTCCATGCTGGATCGGGGCTACAGGGCTCCGGGTTGGCTGGGAGAGGACAAGGGGTCCTCCTTTGTCCTGGGGGTTCTGGCTTCGACTCTGCCTCTCCCTCAGGTCATTGTCGTGCCACCATGGCCCTGTGGACACGCCTCCTAACCCTGCTGGCCCTGCTGGCCCTCTGGGGGCCTGACACTACTCAGGCCTTTGTCAACCAGCATCTGTGTGGCTCACACTTAGTGGAGGCGCTGTACCTGGTGTGCGGGAATGACGGCTTCTTCTATAGACCCAAGGCCCGCCGGGAGCTGGAGGACCCACAGGGTGAGCCCCTGGCCTGCCATCCCTGGCTATCTCCATGCCCAGCGCCCCCACCCTAGCAGGGGCAGAAGTAGGCAGGAAGCTACTGCCCAGGAGAGCTGATGGACTTTCTGAAGAGGAAGACAGTTCTTGGTCACTTCCTAAAGAGACCAACTCCCTGTGGCTGAGTGAAGAATCTGGGGGTTCTTCAGGTGGACGCTCCCCTCCACTGCCCGGGCCCCAGCCCACTTCTTTACGCTCCCATAGCAAAGCAACTGCTGGAGATGCATTTTATAAAATAGACTGCATCCTAGTTAGTCTCAGGGTGACCTGGGGGACATTGTGGGGTGCCCCATCCCGGCCTCCTGGATGCCTCTGGGCGAACACTCCATGAAGCTCTGAGGTCTGCCGCTGACACATGCGTGCAAATCTGGGGTGGGAGGGTGGGGGTGCTGGTGATTGGAGGTGTGGGCCTCGGCGCTCTGTGTGTCCAGCACCCAGTGCCTGTCCCCAGCATGGCAGCCCCTTCCACCTGGGCCCAGCCTGTCAGGGGACTTGATGAGAGGGTGGTGGCATGAGGCCAGTGGGTGTTCTGCCGTTCCTGACAGGGTCTCGCTCTGTCTCTCTCCCCATGGCTGCTGCTCCTGTGTTTCGGCACCTTCACCTAGCAGTGGGGCAAGCAGAACTGGGTCCAGAGGCAGGCGGACTGCAGCCCTTGGCCCTGGAGGTGGCACTACAGAAGCGTGGCATTGTGGATCAGTGCTGTACCGGCGTCTGCTCACTCTACCAGCTGCAGAACTACTGCAATTAGACAGCCACCTCAGGCCTAGCCCGCCACTCTCCCCAGGCAACCAATAAACCCCTTCTTGAATGAGTGTTATTGAATAGTCTGTGTGTTGTGGATGGGGAGGGGCTGACCCGATTGGGCACACCCATGCCGGCCCACCAGCCTGGACCCTGCCCAAGACCCCCATGATCTCTGTACCCCCATGATCTCTGTATCCCCAAGCATCTTCCTTCTTCTGTGGGCAGCCACAAGCAGCCACAAGCAAGCATGGAATGCTAGCCCAGGCCCATGGCCCAGGTGACACTCTCCCCTAGTTCATCAGCTTTCCCAACCTGGCGTGCTGGGAGTACCACATCCCCACGCTTCCAGATAGACAGAAAGAGGAACTATGAGGTCTCTGGTAGGTGAGGGTGATGGGTAGCTAGAAGACAACTCCTGCTGCAGAGGTTGGGCCTCCCTTAGTGCCACCCAGCTCTGGGTGGGCCGGGGGTAGCTTAGCCTCCAGACCAGACCCAACCAGAGAACCTG
This sequence comes from Hystrix cristata, assembly GCA_004026905.1. Taxonomy (NCBI): domain Eukaryota; kingdom Metazoa; phylum Chordata; class Mammalia; order Rodentia; family Hystricidae; genus Hystrix; species Hystrix cristata. The sequence continues at coordinate 51,550 of PVJO010009123.1, forward strand.
GAGGCCCACTTGTGCCCTGAAGGAGAAAGGCCAGGCCAGACCGCCCCCATGGGCAGGAGACAGACTGAAGGAACCCGAAACACAAGTTGGGAGCCTCGGAGCCCCACTTCTGAGGGTTCCCTTTCCTGCTCAGAGTGAGTCAGAGACCACAGCCCAGGGATCAGAGCCAGCATCTCCCACTGTCCTCCAGCCTCTTCCTCCTGTTAGGCAGGGCTGCTCGCCAGGTTCCTTTATTTGAGAACTGGCAGTCACCTGCAGAAGTGCCCCAGACGCTGAGGATGAGGTCACACTAAGTTCAGACCCTCTTCTGCACCCACTGAGCACAGAAAATCTTCTTTGGAGGCCCAGCCTAGGTGCCCCATGCTGGGCAAACAAGAGACCAGGGGCTCCCGGGGCTGGCTGTGGCCTGGAAGGTCAGCGGGTGACCCTGGCCACCCTGAGGTCTGGCCAGCCTGCCTGCCACCTGGGCCAAACCGTGCTGTAGCTGCTGTGATAGCTCCTGCTGGCTGGCGGGATCTGGGGCTGGCTGAGCCCAGGGGCTGCAGAGCACTCAGGCCCGGAGCTGGAGAAGACCCTCCTGCTTGGGGCCTGGACACCTGGACAGCTTCCCTAATGCAGCCCTGAGGACTCCTCCCAGGGCTTTTTCTCTCTGTACCCCATCAGCACCCCCACCTACAGATGTGGCGGGCCCCCAGCAAGCCCCACCCCCAGAGAGGGGGCCAGGACTGGGCAGGCCGGTGGACAGCCGGACACTGGACCCGGAAGAAGAGGGGGAGGAGGAGGCTGGGATCTGTCCATGGGAACACCCTGCTGGCCTGTCTGCACGGCTAGAGCAGGGGCGTCCTGCTGGAGTCGAGGTATGTGAGCTCACCGCCGGGAGGGCGGCTGGAGCTGGGACCAAGCAGTGGGCAGTGGGGTCTGCGTGGCCTCCAGGCAGCCATTGGCCAGGGCTGCCTGGGCCCTGGTGGGTGATGGGCAGATGTGTCCCCGAGGTGCCCACAAACTCCCTTTGAGGTGTGAGTTGGGAGCCCTGAAGTCTTGGGGTCAGCTCAGCTTTGTGGATATATGTTTTGTGGCTGGTTCTGCCTGCTGCTGAGGAACTCAGGAGTATTTTTCTGGAGGCCAAATTTTTTGTAAACTTTTGTGGGGAAATCTCTGATCTGAGGCCTCCAGGAAAGGGAAGACTAGTCCACCCAAAGTGACTCTGGCGTGGTATGGAGCCACCCTCTCCCTTCTGGAAACCTACCCCAGCCCCGAGACAAAGGACACCCCTCTTCAAGCTCTTCCCACCCTACGCCTTGGCCCCCACCACTGTGTTCTTGAAAAGGTGGGGGCAGGAGACCAGAGACCTGTGAGTGGGCAGGCTCCCTGCCCCGGGCGAGAAGTGGCTGCTCATGCACAGTGTCTAGGGCTCAGGTTGCAGAGGCGCCATCAGGCCCAGTCTCCCACTGCACTGCCCTAGGTGCTGACCCCCAGGTGTCTGACTGGGAAGTGTGGACGTTTCCTGGAGCATCCAGGTCACCCCACAGAGGCCTGGCCCACGGAACTGGCCCTGCAATCCTCGCAGGCCTCGCCCCTGCTCCGCCCCTTCTGGGAACCTAGACGGCCCCCCATGTCCCAAGACCCAGCCTGCCTTTGGAACCTGGGTTCCACTTGCCCAGGGAGCCAGTGGTAGGAGTCAGCTGTGTCCAGATGTGCCTGTCACCCTGGCCTTGGGGGATGGGGGCTATCTGTGCACTCCCCAGCTGGGGCGATAGGATGGGTAAGCAGCTGTCCTGCAACGTCCCCCCAGCACTGGTGTCGCTGGCCCTCTCACAGCCTCTTCCAGGTGTACGGAGGGCAGGGAGTCACCGAGGGCAGCCACACACCTGGCCTGTGTACTGCCTGGTCTGACCAGGCGGTCCGCTTCACTCACACAGCAGGAATTCTCGTACCAGAGCTACGTAAGGGACCCTGAGTCCCAAAGGTGGCACAGCTGGTCCTCTTGTGCACGCGGCGTGCCGCATGCCCTGGCCCAGCTTGGACATTCTACAGGGCAGCTGCCTCCCTCCCTGGATTGCGTTCGCTCCTGGCACGGAAGCACTGGTACCTCGGCCTGGCCCGGGGCAGTATTTACTTTCTCCTGTCGGCAGTAAATATTTGCTGTCCTCACTGCTCTCCAGGCCTGAGCAGACCCCAAGGGCCACAAGAGTGGCCGCAGGGATGCCAGGGTCGACCCCTGCTCTGGGGGGCCCGGTGCCAGGTCTAGCCTAGAGAAGGGGAGCCAGCCCAGGACTGAGTGGCCCTTATGCTTGCATCCCAGACAAGGCGGCCTTGGGCAGCCCTCAGGCTGGGTCTCTAGCCAAGCTGTGAGGGAAAGGAGCCCCCTTGGGAGCAGCCTGCTGACTTGATGAGGCAGCCTCACAATGTGGACTAGACCATGTGGCCAGGAGCGGCCATTCAAGAAATGGCCAGCAGAGGACACCAACGCCTCACTTTTGGGGCACTGTAGACCTGCACGTCTCGCCTGTGGCCTGCTGGCCCTCTGGTGGAACATTCTGCTCTGGACTCCGGGAAATGTGAGGTGTAGGGAAGAGAGGAGGTGTTTGAGGATTTTGGGGTGCAATCTCCAGCCCAGGTCAGCCCCAGGCCAGACTTTCAGTGACCCAGGCTTCCTGTATGCCAAAGGAACAGCTAGACAAAAGTTAGGATCCCCAACATTTTGAGAATGTCTCTAGTCAGAGTGTGACCCCCTATCTCCTTCCCTCTACAAGAAACTCTAGGATCGACTCTATCTGACTCCCATATTATGGCTGAGTATACAGTAGGGTCCCAGGTGTTGTGTGCCCACATGGGGAACTCTGTTGTAGTGGCCCTGGGGGACACTGAGGCTGGAGGTGGAGGGGTTACTGTCCCTGTCAGTGGTGTCCCTTGCTCTGTTTAAAGCCACCTGTCCATTCAAAACAGAAGACTGAGTCCTTGTTCTCATGACAAAGGGGCTGCGGCAACCCTGGGGTCACAGGGGGCTTCGAGTGGAGTTCAGCTGGGTCCAAGTTAGCTCTTTTCCATGTCCACTTTCTGTCCGGTGCCGAGAGAAGGTCAGCTCCAGGAGGGATGTTTGGGGTGGGTGGTGGACAGGGGTCTGGGAATAGCAGATTTGAGCCAGGATGTGGCGTCCACCCCCACCTCCCACTATTGTTTCTGGCCTGGCCACAGGAATAGTGCGGCAGATTCCTTCGAAAGTGGAGCCTGCTGGAGGTGGCCTCCCCACGGTCCCTGTGTGGCCCAGTCACGCTGTGCTGGCGCCGGGTACCCCGTCGGTCCTTCTACCTCCCTCAGTGTCCTCAGCTCACTCCCCAATCTCAGGGGCCCAGCTCACTCAGAGCACTCCCCACTTCCTGCCCATCTGCTGCTATTGGGGACTCTGTCCTGACCCCTGCAGCTAACCCTGGAAGCAGGGCCAGGGGCTAAGCCAAAGGCCCTCTCAGCCCCATTGTTCAAGGTAGGGGTACAAGAAAGGTCTGGGGGTACCTGTGAGCCATAACAAAGTCCCTTGAACTCAGAGTCAACCTGGCAGTGTGTCCCCTACTCTCTTCACCCCAGACATCCTGTTCGTATAGACCAAGGGCTGACTCTGGGCCAAGGCCACAGGCTCTGGGGGCTGAGCCAGGGCCCCATCTCCACACCTGGCTCCCCAGCTGAGGCCAGTGAACCCCCCTTTGCCAGCGACAGAGGTTGGCCTTGAGGCGGCCTGAGTCGGGGGTCTGCGCACGCCTGGGCTTCCCGGAGGCCCGCCCGTGCCGCCCAGTGCGAGTCCTCAGAACCTGGCGGCCAGCGCCGACCCACATTCCACCCGGGCCTCCCTCTGACCCTCCCTGGCCCATCTGTGTTTGTGGAAAACAGAGTCTGAGCCCAGCAGCCTGCCGGCATGAGGCTGCTCATGCTGACTGCAGTGCACCCCTCTGTTCTTCAAAGTCCGTCCTCGCTCAGAGCTCTGTCCTGTTCCAGCCGGCCTCTGGCCCCCGCTCACCCCAAGGCCCACCCCAGTGGGCCACTGAGGGACCTTGGGAAGTCCCCTTGTTCCCTCTGGGCCCCGGGGCCTTGGCATAGATCAGCACACATGGTGCGCTGGTGGCGGTTTATACAGGGCTGGGAGGAAGTGGTCCTTGGGACCCTGGGTAGACTGAGGCACCCAAGCCAGGCAGGTATTACCAGCGAGAGGTAGGCTCCTCTGCGGTGGCTGGCAGGGAGGGTCCACCTGGGCCCAGCTGTGGGAGGGAGGGAAGGAAGGCCACTGAGAAATGGGAGTGAGGGCGGGCGGGCACCCCAGCCCAGCCCCAGTGTCCCAAGCAGAGCTCAGAAGCAGGAGACTTCCAGGAGGAGGTGTCCCATCTGCAAGTGCTGTGGCCTTGACGAGTCCCTGTGGGGGTCTTCTCATACACCCCACCAAGAATCACAGGGACCACAACAGCTGGGCTCACGTGAAGCTGGCCCCTGGGCTCTTCGCCGTGGCTAGGCACCTGGCAGAAAAGAAAGGTGGCTGTGGTCTGAGAACTACGCCTGGCCATTTTTTCCTGTGGGCACTGCAGGCAACAGGCCCTCACCTCCTCCCAGTACACCCTCAGCTTCCTTGGGGCCAATGGAGTGCCCCCGAGGGTCAGTGCAGGGCTGAAGTGTGAGTGCCAGTGGGTTAGGGAGGCTGGGCCCTACATTCTGGTTCTACCATGCATGGCTGTGTGCCTTTGGAAAAGTTACTTTACATCTCTGGGCCTCAGTTTCCTTATCTATTAGAAGGGAGCTAAGGGAGACCATGGCTGCTCTGATAGGCAAGTGTGGTGATGCCTATGAGCTGCTGGAGGCCCTGGCAAGCCTGAGTCATGGTGTTCAGCATGGACTCACACTGTAGACCTGGTTCCTTCTTTCCACGGGACAAGGTGCCTTCTAAATCCAGCCTTCTGCCTCTTTCCTCCACAATCAGAGGAAGGGACAAGGATCAGGCCACAGAGTGTCCCCAGGGCCTCATTCCTTCCTGCTCTGGGCTCTACATGGGTCTAAATGAGTCTCCCGCCACCCCCAGCCTACCCACAATGTCTGGGAGACCTCCTCTATCTCAGGCATGGAGGTCACTAGACTAGAGGTGTCCTCTATAACCAAGGCCTTGCGGCTTTCTGCTGTGGGGCCAGACTACCCCAGGGCCCTCCCCGCTCAGGGGCAGGCTCGGGGGTTCCAAGAGGGAGGGCAGTGGCTGCAGGGCCTCGGGCCACCTGCGCAGACTCCATGTCTCTTGCCTGGGCGTCTGTATCAAGTTGCTTTCCCTCTCTGGTCCTTTGTTTCCACGGGGACAGCATCTTCAGCCTGCTGGTGGTTTGGATTCTGTGGGTAAGAAGAAGCAGATGTGTCTCTGCAGGAACTGGCCTGTGGACGTGTAGGAAGGACCAGGGTGGGCAGAACCAGCAATACCAAGGTGCAAACGACCCACCAGTCAGGACTCTCAGGCCTCCCCGTGGGGTCTATGCCCTAAAGCCACCTCCTCCGCGAGGGCCTCTCGCTGCCCTGGCCGGTTTCCCTCTCAAAGCACCAGTTCCTCTCAGGCAGCAGGTTCAACCTGAGCAGGTAGAGGAGCCTTGTAGACAGGTCTCCTGGTGCTCCCCGACTACTTGTTGTCTGGGCCGCATTTCTAGGTGGCCGCACAAATGAATGTTCTCGTGCCAGCAGTTGCAGGACCAGAGACAGGTGCAGACTCACACCAGGAGAGTGAAAACAAGAGTGTTTGCTAGCCAGACAATCTGCCACCATTTCCCACACTTCACACGGAACCTGGGGTGGGGATGGGGGCCCAAGGTTGATTGGCCGGTGTGGGGGTCTCAACCAGGTCAACTTCCAGCCCTGCCTGCTTACTCCTCCCCCGTCTGAATGAACAGTGCTGGAAGCTGCAGAGAATAGTCCCCTCCCCTGGCCCCCCAGGAGAATAGTCCCCTCCCCTGGCCCCCCAGGTCCTCGGCTGTAGCCCCCCAGCCTTTGAGGAGGCAGCATTTCCCCTGCCAGGCTCCCAGCAGGGACTATTGAATGTCCAAGTACCCAGAAGAGTCAGGGCTCTCAGGACAAAATGGGCGCATGCAAGATGGAGTTTGTGAGTCACTGTCTCCTCTCTCAGTCCCCAAGTCTACCAAGGGAAATACTGGTTTTGGGGAAACCAATGTGCGTTCTGAGGCCGTGGCTGAAATTTCTCAATTAACCACCAGGGGGCAGGTTTGGGCAAGATTCAGAGACTCCTGCTTCCAGGTGGAGCAGGGCAGAGCTGTGAAAGGGAATTGAAAGAATTAAGCCCACCCTTGCTCCAGGGACTCTGAGCCTGCATGGGGGTCCCAACATTCTGCCCCAGATCCGTATTATAATAAACCAAAATTTATTTTGATATGAGCATAATACAATTTCCCCTCTGAGGATAAAATGAATATTTAGGAAGGTGGTCTGGGTTTGACGTATGTATGGCTTTGGATACCCACCATGCCACAAGCCCCTGGGACAGGGGATGCTCAAAGAGAGAAATTCCCAACATCAAGTTCAGTAATGCCAGCATAGCAGCAAAAGAGCCTCACACCCCAGAACAATGTAGCAAGACCCACTAGAACCTTGACCCTGCAGTGGGGCTCTCCTAGGTAGGGACATGGTATCAGCTCTGCCACAAATTCCAGCTTGTTTTGGGTTATGCCGTTGTAATTCCAGAAATAGCCACCAGGTGGCAGCACGAGGCCACTTAAGCGGCCAAGTGGAGGAAACCTGGGGATTTCTAGAGTGCCTCAGTTCTCTCCTGCATAAATGAAGGTCCAGCTAGACCCTCAACCTGGGCTGATATTCCCTGCCTACAAGTGAGAGGAATAAGGAGGTTTGTGCTGTGTCGTGCCCCTCACCCCTGCACCCTAATTTTTGTTCTTTTCAGGGTCTTTTCCACCTGTGCCCCCTATAGGCCATGTGTGCCTCTATGGAAAATATATGGAATATAATGTTGGAGGTCACAACCCTCACATTTCGCCTCACTGATGTCTATTATTTCTGATCCTGCTTTAGTGACACCGTGGCTTAGCTACTCCCTTATAGGCCCTCACTCTTGCCCCTTCTTCCTGCACCCTCCCCTTTCTTAAACACCCTGGTTCCCGAGATTCTGGTGGAATAAAATAGCCCTGGGCTTGGCCAGAGATGGGACTCTACCCCAAGGCAGAGCTCTAATACATTTGGGAGGTGGAAGGATCCATGTTTCCAGGATTTTGATCTGTGGGGTGTGGGCCGCTTTCCCTTGTAGCCCCGTAGCTGCCCACCTCACAATCTGAGGACATCTCCTTTGATGGACCTCTCATGGAATCTTGACTAGTTTAAAGTGAGCCCCTCACTCTCCTCACCCCACCCTCAGCTTGGGAAGTCCCAGCCAAGTGATCTCAGGGAGCCCTGACAGTAGCTCCTTAAGGTACCCACACATCTTGCAGAAGTCACTAGAGGGCAGCACATGCCATGGAGCTGTCAGCCACAGAGCCCAAAGCCTAACTGGAGCCAGCCTAGGCAAGGGACTGCTTGGCCCTCAGAGGTATAGCTGTTTAATGCTGGATCTCATCTATGCACCCTAGAACAGACTCAAGGTCACTAGCATCCCTTCATCCCTCTCCATCCAGAAGCCTAGTGAGGAGTCCCACCTGTCCTCCTCTCACAGAATAGCATGGCTCTGAGGCATCTGCATCCTGTTGGGACACCCCTGTTAGATTTGAGTTCCCCACTTCCCTGCTGAAAGCCCCCTTTTGCCCACTATGCCTCATGCCTCCTGCTAAGAAAAGGGGTTCACTGGTCATGGTGGTACATGCCTGTAATCCCAGCACTCTGGAAGATGAGGCAAGTGGACTGCCATGAATTCAAGGACATCCTGGGCTAAATAGTTCAAGGCCAGCCTGTGCTACAAAGCAAGACCCTGTGTCAAAACCCCCTGTAAAGAAAAAATAAGAAAAGGGGTTCAAGCGAGGGCTTGGGAGACAATAGGAGTGGAGAGAATTAAATCCTAACATGGGCTGATAAGCTGGGTAAGATAAACACCAACAGAGTGAGTGGCAGGAGAGCAAGAGTGCAGGGAAGCTCTTTGGGAAGCATACATGTCTGCCTCTTTGAGAGATTTTGCTCTGCTTCCTGATCTCCCTCAAACCTATACACAGAGATTTCAAATTTCCAGTGAAATTTAGTCCAAAGTGGTATTGCTTCTGAGTCTTTCCCAGCTGCTTTTCATGCTGAATTTGTGCCTTAAATCGAGTTTCAACTAGGCATTAAAGTCTGTGAATCCTGCCAGTCATCCTACTTGGAAAGGCCTGTGAATGCTTACTGCATGCTACATGCCACTTGCACCAGTAGACTTAAAGCCTGGCACCCACATAGAGTGCAGGGGGTCAGGTCAGACATCCCTGTAGAAGGGGGACACTCCCAGATGAGTCATCTGTCCATAGAATATGAAAAGACATGGCTGCATTGCATTATACCTGCACTGGAAGCACTTGAAAAGTAAATTTTCTGCTCATTCTCGAACCCTGCGCGTTTCTCTTTAGGCCACGCCCCCATTTTACCAGTGCCACGCCCCCGGGGGTCACGTGACTGCCAAGCATCCCTCTAGTGAAGCCTCACCCACCCCCACCTCCTCCATACTTTCCCCAGCTACTTAGCTAATGGAGTAGTTCCAGCAGATGCCAACATCTAGAGACTTTCCGCTGGGTCAGGGATGGGCCAAAGCTCTGCCCCCTAATGCACCCATGCCCTAGTGTGGAAAAGTGCCATAGACAGATGCCCAGCGGCCCCAGCAGTAGAGCTGCCATGAAGCTCCCTAAATTTGAAGGGACTTGAGGAAAGGTGTGGAGGGGACAAGGAGGTGAGGACAAACTGGCATTTTAGCAAGCGCTGTGCTTGGTGGTGGACAGCGTATCCCGCCTCTAGGGGCCCTATTACCGTGCACACTCTAAAAGTGCCATTCATCATCTCTCTAGCCTCAGCCTTGTTCTCCTCTACCTCCTCCTCCGTGTCGACCTTGCTGGAGGGTTGGGAACCACAGCCAGAGCACCCCCTGCTTTGGCAGAGACTGCTAATATTGGCTCAGCCAGTGGATCATTGTCCAGACAGTTTCAGCAGAGAGGCTTGGGCTCCACTGTCTCCCCAGTTCTCTTTATCTACCGCCTAGGAGCTGCAGGGACTACGCAGCAACTAAGAGCGCAGGTAACCAGGCTTGCCTCCCTTGTGCTGCACCCTCTGTGTGTGTGGAAGGCTGTAGTCGAAGTGGGGGCTTGGGGCATTAAGGAACCTGGTCTCAGAAAGAGGTAAAAACCCTCTGTGGCCAGAGGGTCCAGCGGAGCGAATTCCTAAGGACATCCTCAACTGCGGAGTGGACAGGAAAGACAGTCAGGGAGGGTACATGTCTATAGGGTTGAACAAAGCCACAGAGCCTTTTGCAAGGAAAATTAGTTTTCCTTTATTAATCTCCCAGGCAAGATGGCAGGGGTAAGGGAGGAGGGCAGGGCTGCTCTCCTCAGCAGGAGTGAACAGCTGTTTTTACAAACATAAAAGGAAGGGGTTTACTTCATGAGAAGTTTCCTCTTGCTTCATCTTCATCCCTTCCCTGCCCACCCCTCATCTCTCTACCCTCCCAAAGACAAACAAGACAAACTGTACAGAGGATGCAGGGTCCGAGATCCTAAAGCTCTGTGTGTGTGTGCGCGCACGCGTGCATGTGTGTGTGTGTGCATGTGTGTATGTGTGTGTATATATCTTTACCATTTAAAAAGTAAAACTTCCCTTTTTGCTTATTCTCTATGCCTCCCAGCCACCACCAAGAAATTGGAGAGTGAGTATCAGGGACATCAGAAGATGCTACCTCTTGTTATCTCTCAGCAATGTTCTAAAAAGGAAAGCTGCTTTCTCTCTGACTGTGTGCCCAGCTCTCCCTGCCACCCTCAGCCTCCCCTGTCCACAAAAATTATTGTGGGGCAATGGCAGTTTCCCTAGGAGTATACTCATTTGTGCGTGTTTTTCTCCCCTGCACTCTGGATCCCAGTCTGCCCACTGTGGAGTTTATGGAATTAGGGTCCATGGCCTCTACCCCATGAAGTCTGGCCACCTCCTCCCTGGGCTTCTCTGAATGCAGAGCCTGGATCCTTTGGGTTTTATCCCCAATCCTCTTTGCTTCCATTTAAGTTGGGAGTGAAGGATGAGACTTTCATTCTGTTGCTGTGACCCCTCAAATGCCATGCCCTTTGTGTGAGCCTCCCACCCAGTCCCCAGACAGAAGCCTGCCCCTAATAGGAAGGGGGTACCCCAAGCAACAAAAGCGTCTCTTGCTTCCCCATCAGCAGTTATCAGACTTGGTGGAGCGAATTTCTCCCCCTCTTACTTTGGTACAGGGTGAGCTAGGCAGCTAAAAGGATCAGAGGAAGAGACAGTATCCATGCCCTAGCAAGGTCACACACACAAGCTTCTCACCCAGCAGTAAGGGGAGGGGGGAGTACCAGGGCTGGAGTTAGACTTCTTTTTAAAAAAACAATCTCAAGAACATCCCTTTGCTATTCCCTAGGGGCCAAACAGTCACTGCTGAGCTCTTAAGGGAGGAAGCGGATCCCAGTTCCCAGTCTCATGGTCCACATCTTCTGTGGCTCAGATTCCGGCCCAGCCTGCCCCCCAGCCTGAGCTGCAGCACAGCAGAGCTGCCCAAAAGCCCAGCCCCAAGGCACACTGCTGTGGCCTGCGGACCAGGTGACCCTCAAGCATCCAGAACTGAGGCCAGCAGCCAGTCCCAGCTCCAGTGAGGTGAGTGTCCCGGCATCCTGGACAGGGCAGAGGTGACCACCAATGTGGCTCTTCTTGCATTTTGGGCCCCCTCACAGATTCGGACCCTTCAGGCACACCTTTGAAGCTGCCCTCCCATTTTACAAGGAGCCAGCCAAGGCTGGGGGGTGTATTCAGTCCCGCAGCTGGTATATGGTATCTGGAAATCAGGTGGTGGCTCCAGGAGCTGCTCTCCCTGGGGCTCCGGTGTGGGCGCAGCAGGGTCCTTGCCGTCTCTGTAGCGTGGAGGCGCTTGGAGGGCACTCCTGGGACAGGAAGAAGAGCAAAAGTGGGCAGAGGGCAGAGGGAGGGAGCAGGCATCCCACGGGAAAAGGCAGGGGTACCTGGTGAGGTCAGGATTTGAGGGAAGAGAAGAGAACAGAAGGGGCAGAAGGGGTAAATACCATCAACTGGGAGAACCAAGGACAGCTGGGTTCATCCCAGCTAGGGGATGTGAGTCTAGGTTCTCCCTCCCTACACCGTGAGGCCGTGGAGCCAAGCACCAGGGGCTTGAGCCCTCTGTGTCTCTCTCAATGTGTCAAAGTGGTTGACAGTCTCAGGCCTCCTGACTGAATTGTGACCAGCAGGCGATAATGACCAAAGAGGCTTTCAGTGCCTGCAAGTGATGGTGTCACCATTCCATTGTCTTCTGGAGGTCAGCGGAGCTTCCTGTATGTGAGGGGGGTGGGGTGGGGGCGGTTAGAAAGGGCCAGGCCAGGCCGGAGCAGCATCTGCTTCTGTCCAAGCAAGTTCAGAGCAAGTTCGTTTGTGTGGCCACATCCGTTCACCAGTCAGGTACTGGGGTCAGGGGAAGACAGGCTTGGGGTCCTGGGGAGCACCCGAGGTGGGGGCAGGTGGAGGCAGTGGGGGGCTGTGTTCTGTGCCTGACAGCAGGTGTCGCACGCCTCTTCCAGGAGCGGTCCCATGGGTGACCCCGTTCATACCACTTTGCCTACCCCAGAGAGAAGCCAAGAACTTCTTTCAAAGGTGTCTTTTTAGTTCAGACTCTGACTAGTAACATAGCGCATAGCGCAGGGCCTTCCTGAGTGCACCCCCTGCTATCGCTCCCCAGGCAGACCCCATCTCTGGCTCCCCCACACCGACTAATCCCTAGATTCTACCTACTTTTAGCTTTGGGTTATTGGTCAGCAGTCCGTAGTTTGTGCTGTCATTGGCATGTGAAGCAATTTTGGTTCAGGATGTGGGTCCTTGGCTTTTCAGGCTGACACTGAACGTGCGTCCAGAGCCCAGCAGAGCGCAGTCTTGGCGCACCTTGGCCTCAGCAGCAGGCAACCTGCAGGGTGTGAGAGAGGGCACTCAGGAGACCCCTGAGGACTGAGCTGGGTTTGTAAATACTGGGCTGGGTCCCAGGGACTGGGGAGAGGACACCTCTGACACGGGGAGTAAATCCAAGTGAGGGGTTGAGGAAGGCTCGCTGAGGGCCAGGGAGCCAGCAGAGCCACAAACCAGGGGCGCGGCTTGGTGGGGTTGACTCTGAATCTTTGCGCAGATGTTTATTCTTTTTGGAATTTGGGGTTTGCAGTCCAGAGATGAGACCCTACTGGCGTGGTACCAGCGTACAGGTAGGGTGAGGGGGGATGCTCGGGGGCAGAAGTTCGACCAGTCAAGCTCCTGAAGGTGGAGACCCCAGGCCCACACCCCCAGGCTGCTGGTAGGACTCTTCCTACTGTAGGGGTGCAAAAATGAGAGGGAAGTAGAAGGTGGAGGTGGAGGGGAAGAACCCAGCACTGGTGTTGGCTGGGGGCGTGTCTGATCCATTTATTGAGTACAGGGTGACCAGGATCTGCTCCAACCTCCCACCTGCTGCATTAGCTGCACTTTTGGCTAAGGCAGGTGAGCGCCCTGCAGGCAGCCCCGTAGGGGATGAAGAGCATGTGTGCCCTGTGCCCGCCCGCACTGGCATGGTTCCCTGCACTCTGGTGGTTCCACAGTGACCACCCAAGGTGACCTCGGCCTTCTTCCTACCTTGCAAAGTCCAGGCATGTGTCTCTGAGCATGAATGGTGGCTACTCCACATAGTTGGCTGCTTCTGTGGGGCAGAAAGCAGACGATGGGCCCCCAGATGAGCCATTGCTGCGATTGCCCTCCTGGCATCCCTGAGGAGGAGGAAAGCCCAGACTCTGTAAAAGGCCTCTCATCTGCCCATCCTGAGCCTGGGAAGCAGGCCTGGAAAAACGGTGCAGAGCTCAGAGCTGGGCCATAGGGAGTCCTGGGTTTGTCATTCCTTAACAGAGACCCTCAGCAAGGATTTGAAATTACTGTGGTCTCACGGGGAGTCCGGGTGCAGACAGGCATTTTTAGAAGTGTTCCTCACCCCCAAATTTACAAGTCTCCCTGGAGCGGGAAACAACATCAGCAGACCGGAGACCCCTCTGCTGGAGGTTCCCTCCCATCTATAGGCACACACCCGGCCGGCAGGCCTGAAAGCCAGCACGGGAGGCTGCAGGAGGATGGTGGAAGGGGAAGGGGGGCAGTGATGGGTGGGGGGGAGACAGGCCAGATGTTCTTGGAATGGGACATGGTGATTGATGCGGACTGGAATTTGAAGGGGGGAACATTCCCCACGTGCCTCATGCTCTGGGTGGAAAATGGGCTGCTTTTCACGGCGTGTGTGGGGGAGGGTCTCCAGGTCTCGCTAAGCTAACGCGAAGGAGACTCCTCTGCCCTGACTGGGTCCCCACACCTGTCCGATGCCATTAACCCCTACCTGTCCAGGGTGCCAGGTTTTGAGATGCTCCCCCACATCCTGCATTTCTTTATGGGTGACAAGAGGGATGAGCAGCGCCTACGGTACAGGCCCCAGGATTCCCACCATCCTGCTGCCCCAGCAGCGCTCCTTCTCTGGCGTCGCCCCCCTCCCTCACCGTCACTGCCCTTCGCCTCTAACATTGCCCAATGCTAAGGGGGTGGCCTCGTTCCCAGCGCAGCGCAGCCCAGCACGGTGAGCCTGCGTGTGGGTTCAATATTTGCCTTTAAGGAAATGAACTTTGCCCAGCCAAAGTAGGGAGGTTTGTCATGAAAATTCTCTTTGAGAAAAACGAAAAGAGACCCCTGGCACCCAGCCACCTTGCAATCCTGCCCTCCCCATATTTCTCCTTCGCTTGCCCATTTCCTCTTCTCTTTTTCATTGCCCAGATAAAACGGGTTTCATCATTGTCTGGGGGCTAGTTACAGCCGGAGCGGTGCGTGCGGAGGGCCGGGGCAGGTAGGGGGTGGCCGCCGGGGGTGCTCCGAGCCCCCAAGCCGAGCCGGGGAGGAGCCTGCCCCCGGCGGCGGCCCGGCCGCGGCTTCGCCTAGGCTCGCAGCGCGGAAGCGCGTGGGGCGCAGTGGCGGCGGGGAGCCCGCAGGCCTCCTCCGCGCCGGCGAGGCAGGGAGCCGGGAGCCCTGGGAATACCCGGGGAGCGACGCCCGGCCACTCCTTCACGGCCCTCGAGTTTCTCCCCTCCATGCCGGCGCCCGCTCGCTACCGGCTGCCACCACAGAAGCCCTCTCGGTAGCCAGAAGGCTAAAGAACGAAAAGCTCAATTCATTTGGGCGTGCGCGCCAGGGCGCCCGGTGCTACCTGCCCGCTGCCCGCTCGCCCTCTTCCCGAGCCGCGGCCGCGCAGCCCGCATTCGCACTTCCCGGGAAGGGCGCCCCTGCTCCGCGTGGGTCCCTAGGTGCGGCAGACCCGAGCAGAGCGTTCCTCTCCGCCAGGAGCTTGCTCTAAAACACAGCTCCGACTCTCCAGGGTCCCAATACATCCAGCAACTTCCCTGCAATCCCTGAATTCCGGCACTGCTGTTTATGGAATCCTTCAGATTTAAGCATTGCTCCCTAGGTCCTCCGAATGCATTCAGCATTTGTACAGGTCATAAGAATTTTTTTGAACATTAATTTCCAACCAAATTTAAAGGCGTGAAGCCCCCCTTAGTATCCCCAGACCTACACTATGTAGCTTAGATCCCCAAATTTGTTTTCTCCTAGGCTTTTACCGGTTTTATATAATCCCCTTTAGCTCCTACAGATTTACAAAACACCAACCTGGATTCCCTAAAATTTAAACAGTAACTCATAGGTGCTGTGATCATACTGACAGACCCTCGTGGCTCCCCAAAGTGTGGACAGTGTTTTTTTGGGCATTTAGGTACTGTCCCTAAAACAAGTGGAGCTTTCCCCCTGTATTTCCATAATTTTAGCTATTAATTCCAGGGTGAACTATGCTTACCATCCCTTTTCTGATTTTCCCCCACATTTTGGCCCTATTTTCCTAATTTATCACAGTTTGGAACACTGTCCACTAAGTTCCACAATCTTTTACCCCAACCTGGGTTCCCCAAATTTTAAACACTGAACACCAGGTCTCCCCAACACACTGAGCAATTTTCCTGGAACTCTCAAATTTAGAACCTTGTTTCAAATGCCTTCCCTCAAAGTTAGACATTGCACCCAAACACCTTGACGACAATCTGTACTCTGATTTCCCCTATTCTATAAACTGAGAGAATTCCTTTTGCCAGTGATCCTCAAATTTCATTGAACAATTTTCCCCCATGGTCATGAGGATTTTGGACATTTATTTCCAGGGTTCTACAGGCTTCCTGGCCACTGATCAGGTTCTTTAAAACATAGCCACTTGTAACCCAGGCCCCCAAAGTTCACTGAGCAATTGCCCAAAGTATTTCAATGTGCTGGGAAGGTTTCCTATGTTCACTCTTTCACATAATGTCCTATGTCTCTGTGTCACATCGTGCACGAAACTACCCTTGGGCAGAGCCTATTTCTTGTTATAGCACTTTGCTGAATGTCCTCAATCCCCAGTCTGAGCATTTTTTTTTCTGCAACACGATATTTTGAATATTTATTAAAAGGCTCCCTAGGTCCTCTTAGTTTACTAACAAGAATCTGGATTTTCTAAAATGCAAACACCCAAATCCCAGGACTACACCAGACCCTTTTCCTGATCCCCCAAGTTTACCCAAGCTGGGGTTCCTCAAATAATAGGCTACACCCTCCAGCCCCCCAAACACACTATCATTATTCTTGAGTAACAGAAAAGTCTGAAGCTCTGGAGCTGGAAAGCAACCCATGTACCCACCAAGTCCCCCCACATTTAAGCAATATTTTCTGCAAATACTGCATATTCCTCACAGAACACAAATTTGTACATTGATTCTCCAGACCCCACAATTTAGGAACCCTCTGTCCCCTAAAACATAGGTACTGACCCCCAGGTCCTCAAAGGATTTTCAGCAACCTTCCTGGATCCTTGGTTCAAACATTATTTTTCTGGAGCCCCCAAAATGAGATACACCAAAACAAATTGAGATTTTTTTCTCCACAGAACAATCAAGCTTTTATTAAACTTTAATTAACTTTATTGAACTATATGACCCTTGCTTTGAATCTCCCCAAATGTAAGTAATGTTCCATGAGCCCCCAAAACACACTGAAAAATGTCCCTGAGTCCCAGAAAGCCTAAAGGTTCTAAAGATGTGTGCTTTATTAGTTTCTAACTTGGTTCTCTGAAATTTAGATCTGAATCTCCATTGAGTAACTTCCATTGTCCCCCAAAATTTAGACTGTTTTACCGGGGTTTCCCAAATGCAAACTATATCCAGGGAAACTACAGAATTTTGGGCCCTTGTTCAACAAAAGTGAATTGAAATTTATTTTTAAAATTTAAAAGGATATTGATTTCTGCATTCCCCAAATGTACTGCTTACACTACGGGTTCCCTAAAATTTAGACGGTGCTTCTGCAGTATTTAAAGAACACTGAAGATTTTCCTAAAGCTACAGTAATTATGGAGGTTACTTTTCCCGGGTGCTGCAAGGGTCTAGCTACTGACCTGCATTCTTAAAATGTGGCTACTAATCCCTACTTCCCCGTAAGAATTTGCTTAGATCCCTAAAACGTATCCCTTGTTTTCACTCCATGATTTTAAACATTGTGCCTCTTAGTTTCTCCCAAATTTCAGGTTGGGAATTTTTAGATTCCCCCAAATTTCAGGGTGAGAATTTTCTTTGGCTAAAAAAAAAAAAAAAAAAAAAAAAAAAAAAAAAAAAAAAAAAAAAAAAAAAAAAAAAAAAAAAAAAAAAAAAAAAAAAACCCATGCCCAAACAAACTTGTCTGTAACTTTGTGGGACCCCCAAGCTTGAGATCAAGATGTTGGTTTCCCTTATTTTAAATCTGTGTCACTATGTCCCCCAATTTCATGGTACAATTTCGCTCATCCCCCAAATGTGGGCTCTATTTTTCTGAAGTCTCAAATTCATTTATTACAGTTCTCACATTAGTGGACTCTCCCCCTGTGTGTCCCTACTTCGGGACAATCGTTCTCTGGGTTGCAAATCAGAGATCCATCGTGCAATTCCGAAATTTGGGCATTGTTTCCTGCCGGCCGGCTGCCCTCGGCTTCCCCACTCCCGTGCACTGCGGGAACTGGTTTCAGGCCTCTTAGCGTCTCCTACGGAGTCCCCAGAGCAACTCGGATTTTGGAATTTTTTTTTTTCCTGTACCCCACATACACTCCGGACCGCGGTAAGATCGCCAGGACGTGGGCAGTACTTCTCTCGCATCCAGGAAAACGACTGGGCATTCCCCCCAGTTTCCCCCAAATTTGGGCATTGTCCCTAAGTCTTCCAACGGACTGGGCGTTGCCCCCGGACATTGGGGACTGCCCCCCGGGGTCTCGCTCACCTTCAGCAGTGTCCACTGCCCGCCACAGAGCGCTCGCCCGCCCGCAGCCTCGGCTCTTCGTGCGCCCGCGGACGCAGCCTCCAACGTCAGGGTGAGCTCCCAGTGGCGCGGGTCCTGCCGCCTCTGCGGCCCCGGCCCGGTTCCTGCCCGCACCCGCTGCCGTCCAGATCAAACGGACGAGAAGGCGCTTGCTTCCGACAGCCACCCGGGACGCCGGCGAGGAGCGCAGGAGCCGGCTGCGGGTTTCCCGCTCGTCCGCCGCACTCCCTTCGGTTGGGCGCTCCGAAACCGGCGCCACTTTCGTTTACTCTTAGCAAAGACCACAATTGTGGAGAGGGCGGTTTGGCTGCCCCGAAGCTGTGCGGGCAGGACCCTGGGTCGGTGGGACGTGGAGAGGCGCTCCGGGTTTAGGAGGCGCGGCGCCTCCAGCCCGCCGAGCTTAGCGCATGGGGAAGCGCGCGCCAGCGCGGGCGCAGTGATTGATGGCGGAGCAAGGGGGTTAACCGGAGCGCGGGTTTCCGCCGCCCGAGGCCCCTTCCTCTCCGCGAAGCGCGAGCGGCCGGGCCTGCGGAGGGTAATCGGGGGCGAGGGTGCAGGGGCTTGTGCGTGGTTTTGACTTGGTAAAAATCACAGTGCCTTCTTACACCGTCCAAACTCTCCAGGAGATGGTTTCCCCAGACCCCCAGATTATCGTGGTGGCCCCCGGGGCTGAACCTGTGTCTACGCAAGTCCAACGCACTGAGGACCGGGGAACCATTATCCGGATATTTTGGGTGGGCCTCAAAGGCGAGCTGCTTAAACGCATCCCGGTGAGCTCGGTCATGCAGGTAGGAGTTGAGCTTCTTTCTCCCCCGGAGAGCACAGCCTTTGCACGCAGGCTCCAGGCCGGGCCCAGATTGGGCCGGGCCCAGCCAGCCTTCCCCCGCGCCCCACAGCTGGAAGCTGCCGGGGCTGCTCCGGGTTCCCGCGCGGCACCGGGGGGCGCTCAGGATCCGGCTGTGACTTGAGGTGCCTCGCAGCCCGCTCCGACTGCTCGGGCAGGTGGCCGCCTCGCACCCCACTCGAGCTCGGGGATCTTCCCTCCGCCGGCAGCTACCAGCGGGGATCCGCGATCCAGCGCCGAGTCACCTGCGCCCGCGCGCTGGCCGGACACCCCCGCCAGGTAGCCCATTGGCGGGGCACGGAGACCCTCACTACCGCTAACGCATGGGACGATGCCTGCTCGCCCCACGCCCCCAGCGCTGGAGCGCAGGGCACCCCAGGGACCCCCAGAAACCCGAGGGGAAGCCCCCGAAATTCTTTAGAAAAGAGATAAGGGGTTTCGTTCATCTTCTGTATCCCCCAGCCCCCCATCCCAGCCTCGAGTCCGAGCACCCACGGCCCCCCCCGCGGTCGCCCCGGGCCTCGGGCCCCCAGCCCGCGTTCCCTCCGGTGGCTCGAGTTGCGGGGGCGGTCCCGGGGCGGGGCGAGAGCCCCGCGGGCGCCCATTGGCGCGGGCGCTCGGCCAGCGGGCCCGAGCGGGCGCCGAGCCGCGGGGTGGCGCGGCTATAAGAGCCGGGCGTTGGCGCCCGCAGTTTGCCTGCTCTCCGGCGGAGCTGCGTGAGGCCAAGCCGGCCCCCGGCCCCCCCTTCCGGCCGCCCCCGCCTCCTGGCCCACGCCCGCCCGCGCTCGGCCCGCCAGCGCCTCCACCCGGGCTGGCGGCCCCGAGTCGACGTCGTCCGCTACAACGCTGCTAACTCCCGTCCTGGGCGCCGTCGGCAGGGTCGCGCTCCGTCGGGCCTGCGGATTCCCCGCCGTCTCCTCCTTCATCTACCTCAACGCCGGTCCCCGCTTCGCCGGAGGAGGCGGTCCCCCCCGCAGGCAGTCCGGCTTGCAGGCCGCCGGCGTTGTCATCCCCCGCGCTCCCCCCAGCCCTCCCCGGCGCGCAGCCCGGCCGCTCCCCCTTCCGAGCTGCGTCCCGAGCGGCCGCGGCGCCGCCACCCCTTCCCTCCCCCCGAGGCCCGGGCTTGCGACGGCCGAGGGCTCCGTCGGCCCAAACCGAGCTGGGCGCCCGCGGCTCGGGTGACGCCTCCACTCCTTCCCGATCAACACCGTCCCCGGTCCCGGCCCCCGACGTTGCGCCCTTCCCCTGGCTTCTCCTCGCCCCGCGCCCCTCTCCGCGTCCGCGCGGCCCCGGCTTCTCCACTGCCACCTTCCCTAGGCTCCCTCCC
>PVJO010009124.1:0-71283 GCA_004026905.1 Hystrix cristata
CTTTGCCTACACCTATGTCTTCAAGAGTTCGACCTATTCTATCTTCCAATAGATTTAGTGTTTCTGTTTTACTATTTAGATTTTTGATCCACTTTGATTTTAGCTTAGTGCATGGAGAAAGACACGGGTCTAGTTTTAACCTTCAGCATGTGGAAAGCCAGTTTTTCCAGCACCATTTATTAAAGAGACTGTCTTTCTTCCAGTGAGGTTGTTTGGCCCCTTTGTCAAGGATAAGGTGACTGAGAGTGTTTGGACCTATTTCTTCATCTTCTAATCTGTTCCTTTGGTCCTGGGGTCTTTTTGTGCCAGTACCATGCTGTTTTTATTACAGTAGCTTTGTAGTATAGTTTTAGGTCAGGGATTGTGATGGCCCCTGCTTTGCTTTTGTGGCCCAGAATTGCTTTTGCTATTCTAGGTTTCTTTTGGTTCCAAATGAATTTTAGGGTTGTCTTCTCTAATTCTGTGAGGTATGCTATGGGTAATTTAATTGGGATTGCATTAAATCTGTATAGCAGTTTTGAGAGTATGGCCATTTCCACTATATTGGTTCTTCCTACCCAGGAGCAAGGGATATCTTTCCATTTTCTGATATCTTCTTCAATCTCCTTTTTCAAAGTACTGTAGCTTTCATTGTATAGATCTTTTACTTCCTTCGTCAGATTGATTCCTAGGTACTTCATTTTTTTGGATGCTACTGTGAAATGTGTTGTTTCCCTAATTTCTCTCTCGGGAGTCTGTTGTTTGTGTACAGGAATGCTATTGACTTCTGAGTGTTGACTTTGTATCCAGCTACGTTGCTGAATTTGGTTATTAAATCTAGGAGTCTTTTGGTGGAGTTTTTGGGGTCTTCTATATAGAGTATCAGATCATCTGCAAATAATGATAATTTAACTTCTTCTTTTCCTATCCTTATTCCTTTTATTTCTTTCTCTTGTCTAATTGCTCTGACTAACATTTCCAGAACTATATTGAATAAGAATGGTGAGAGCGGACAACCTTGTCTTGTTCCGGATTTTAGAGTGAAAGCTTTTAGTTTTTGACCATTTAGTATGATGTTGGCTGTTGGTTTGTTATAGATGGCTTTTATCAGGTTGAGATAAAGACCGTCTATTCCAATTTTCTGCAGGGCTTTTATCATGAATGGGTGTTGGACCTTGTCAAATGCCTTTTCTGCATCTATTGAGATGATCATATGGTTTTTGCCTTTGGCTTTGTTAGTATGGTGTATCACGTTTATTGATTTGCGTATGTTGAACCATCCCTGCATCCCTGGGATGAATCCTACTTGGTCATAGTGTATAATCTTCTTGATAACTTGCTGCATTCTGTTTGCTAGTATCTTATTGAGGATTTTTGCATCTATGTTCATTAATGAGATTGGCCTGTAGTTCTCTTTTTTTGTTGGATCCTTCTCTAAGCCAGTTAAGAGTTATTTGAAGAAAAAGTATGGTTTCTAGTGATTGCAAACATTCTTTTGATAAAATCCTAAAGTTCCAACCTCAAAGTTTGCAGAAGAGCAGAAACTCTTAAGAAATACTCTTCTGGGGTTGGAGATTTAGCTTAGTGGTAGAGCGCTTGCCTAACAAGTGCAAGGCCCTGAGTTTGATCCCCAGCAACTTCGTCCAAAAAAGAAATACTCTTGATGCCATAATACAGGACATAGATGGAAAAACTTGGATGACAATACATCCATATTGAACAATAATTCAAATAGAATTAGACTCTGAAAATGAGGAAATATAGGGATAAGTTCGTAGAATATTTTTGCTTACATTTTCATGTATATGCAGAATAAATATGATAAACTGTAATTAAGTCTGAATCAAATAGTTTATAATTGTTATAGGAAATTCTTAGAGACATGAAAACATTACATCATAGTTTAATTGATTATGTATGTATTTGTTCTTCACTTTCTTAGTCATACATGAAATACTCATGCGTTTTCACAATAATAGTCTTACAGTCTACGAAATTCGGTATACTTAAACCTGTAAGAAAAGAGGGGTATATAAAAGAGTCCAGGGCAATATCCACAGGTTAATGGGCTACCTGAGTATATCCTAAAGCTAAGGCCGATCAAGAGCAAAGCTGTGATTTAACAAAATCTGACTGATTTTTTTTCCCTCCTTCTATTCTCTCTCAAGTGGAAAAGCATGTCAGTGTAACCAAAGGGCAAAGGATTTAGAGTGCAAAGCCTCGAGTTTTAGTTCTCGCTCCAGTAATTTCTGGGTTTGTGATCCTATATGGGTCATATTAACTTGGAGTTTTCTCCAGTGGATAATGATATAAGTGCTTTATGTTCTTCGGAAGGTAGGTTAGTTAAAAGCACATTGGATAAGTGCTGTAAATTATTAATTACTATGAAATAGTTATTTTTGTCTGTTTCACAGGGAAAAGGGAACTTAGATTTGTCTAAGGGCGGTCAAGTAGAAACAGTTAGTCACTGTATTATTTCCTATTCATATTCACAGTTGTACACTCTGACTGACCACTTAGTTTACAGCTTACATGTGGGTAAGTTTTTCACATTGTCTATGAGTTGGGGGAGTATTCTTCTAAGAGCAATTGGTAAATTCATTTTGAAGAGAGGACTGATTCTTTTTTTAAGAGCAAGAAACTTCCTGATTGCCTCTAATAGTCAAGTCTGGGCATCCCGTTGTCAAGTTTCCTCCTGCCCCTGGCCCTGCATCCTTCTTTCCTCATGGCCCAGACAATCAGGCTCCTTGTCCAGTGTCTCTTCCCTTCCCATCAGTGTCCCTTGCTTTTCCCCACTACTCGTGGGTGCACACAAGAAGAGATATGCTATGTATGCTCTATATTTCTTATTCGCTCAGGGCAAATTTTTTGTATCTTCAGTCTACTAAATAGCTAATATCATGAGCTAGACTTAAGAATTAATCTCATTTAAATAAAAATCAGTACTTTAAAAATGATCTTTAACCAGTCATTCTTTTATCCTTAAAGAGAACTTTCCAGAAAAGAACTTTCTAGAAGGAGAGAATGATACTTTGGGCCGTGTTTAGCAAGTTAAATTCATGAGGAAATTTTGTTTATATCCCCATGTCACCATATTGTAAGCATATATATCCATTAAACATGTTTATCTTATGCATACTCCTTAGAACAGTGGCTTTCAAAGCAAAATACATTTGCCAGCTGACCCAGTGTGTGTGTGTCTCCATACATATATACATCCATGGATATATCTATCTATATATACATCCATATATAGAGAGATATATACATCTATATCTCCATATATGTGTGTGTGTTTGTATGTAGATATATCCATACATATTCAAGGTACCTTTAATTAACAAAAAGATTAAGTAAAAAATAAAATTCCTGACCCTACAACCCACTAAAGGTTTGCAGTTAGCAGGATAAGGAATACTAATTTAGAAAATTTTAAGTCCTTTTGGCGAACTCGACTGAAAATATGTTTAGTGGCTTTACTGGGAAACAAGTGTTACAGAAAGAATTAAAATGTTGGAAGAAAATCATAACAAATAACCTTAGATTAAAATTGCCTCTGATTATTCCAAACCTGAATTTTCTGTTTGTATGTTATCTTTCTCTCAGATACACATGACTTTGTAGCAGATGAATGAGACAGGGAAAGTAAGACTATTGTTTTTATAAAATCTAATTTATATTTTCTTCCAGAGTATTTCCATTGTCTTTAATCCTATATTGAGTTTCCCTGTCACTTAACTTTGTTTAGGAAATGGCTTCTGCATCTATTTGCCTTGTGTATAGGTTCAGGAATAAGTCAATTTTTTTTATTCTTTAATTTCTTTAGTGAGAAAAAATTTCCATCCTAAAGATAGTTGGAAGAATTTCCTGCTCTCATATTGGTTTGCATTAAGCTTAATCATATTAAACATTTCATTGCAAGGGATAACATTTTTGTTGTTTTCCTTCGGAAAGATGCCTCGTCATCTCAATCGTTACCCTCACCACATAAATAGGTTGATGACAGTGTGCACAGGCAACTATACTGTTTGATAGGTTAAAGAGTCATTAGGTATACCATTTTGTCATTGTGAATAAACTCAGTAAATGTGGATAAATGTCTTAGAGAGCTAACTTTATGTACATAACATTAAAGAATATGAGTATAAAATATGCCATATTAATGAAAGGAAGCTGTTTTGCCATTTTGAAAGTGACATTTTTCCTTATTACCTGAGAATAATATGCTTGTTTAAGTCAGCATAGAAAAGAAAACTATAATTATTCAGTTAACCTATTCACTCAGAAGGATAACTTCTGGTGATTGAAGATGCACATAAACCTGAGATTACAGTCTGGTAGGAAATGGACTTATGACAATCGTTAAAATCCAGGGTAGTCATTGAGATGGATGAAGAACACCCAGGTCAGAGTGGTAACTGAGGAAGGATGGACTAACAGTCTTGAAAGAAAGGGTCAAAAAAAAAAAAAAAGACCTCATGAAAAATGTCCCAGAAGATGGATCTTGAAAGACAGGTAGAGAAATTTTTCCAAATGAAGAGTGAGTTGTGAGAAAACTATCAAAATATTTTCACTCTTCCTAGCCTTGGCAGAATTAAGTATGACTACTCTGGCAGGTAAGACATTCCTCAAATATGCCAAAAGATCTGTTTGTCATTGAAGAAGTCGTTTTTCCTAGCTGATTTTACAATAAGCTGGCCTGTGTCCTTGCATAAAGTGGTTTCTAATTAACTTTTCCTGAATTCCTAAAGAGCAGTTTCCACTAAATAGTTATATATTCTTATCACTTCCCTGCAGTTGTCTTAGCTAAAACCTGGTTCCTATGACAAAAGTAAGATCTTTTGAGGTATGTCTCAGTTTCCTGGAGAAGTTCTTCATTTGCAGAGTCACACACTCTGCCCAGAGAAATTTTTTAAAAAATTTTGTTTTGAGTCACTTGATTGGCAGTTCTTTTTATACAGACAGATTGGAAATACCAAAAGGATCTGAAAAATTTTCAGAACCTGATGTCACAAAGCTTGGTTTTTATTGTGTAGAGGCAGCATAGAAGGCAGATCCCACCAATTCTTCCTTTCCAGCTTCTACACCCATACCTTCCCCTAGCTCCTTCCCGGGTTTTAGAACTGTGAATTTGTGACAAAATCAGATTTTTATTATTTGGTTATCACGTTTCCATTACTGAAAACATCATACAAGCAGAACTCTGACTTATTTATTCCTGTACCCCCAACCCTAGGACAATATGGACTGTATATCACAAATGAAACAGATATTTAGTGAAAAATAAAGCAAAATAAATTAATACTGAATGAAGAAAGTCTTTTAGCAATCATACTTTTTATAAATAAGAAGGCTTTGTCGTGCTATCTTTCTCAAAAGTAGGGGGAGAAAGGAAAGAGTATTCAGTGATTATTTAAATATTGAAATTGAATTTCACTTTCTGTTTTTCATTTATTCAACATTTATTAAACGTCTATTTCTCACACAAAGATAATTAGAAAGTCTATTCTTTCAGTGATTTAGAAGGAGTTGTGAATGTACAAACACATAAGTGCAAATAGGGGTTGTAAATGCATAAACAAATTCATGCCATAATATTGATCCTCGATAAATGTACAAGTTACCTCTTCAGCTTTAACTCTTCCAAAAGAGCGCAGAATGGTTATAAATAGTAAATATATTTTCACCTAGGCACACATTTAAATCTCACAAGCTGCAAGGCTTGGGGAGAGAGCTAGCTATTGCATTTAGAGTGCTGTTCACCATCTGCACAGCCACATGGCTCGTACTCTGTCTCATTCTTAAACATTTTTAGGAGAAATTATTTGATGCTGTGGCACTGTGAATTTAGGATTTCCCAAAGATGTGTTTGCATTTCCAAAGAGATGGCTTTCCTATCTTTTCACTAGAATTTCAAGAGTCTATTATTATTTATATGGGCTAAAAAAGAGAAAACTATGAGGATGAGATGATAAACTGCGGCTGGTCAAGGGAGAGGGAAGGGAAAACAAAGAAGTTATGGAAGCCTTTATTGAGAGAAATATGAAATGAGTATTGATGATTGATTGATTGAGTAGAAAATTGTCAAGCAATTAAGGTAGGGAGGACAATAAAGGCAGAAGAAACAGCATGTGCAAATGCCCAGAAATGTGCAGTTCTTCAGTAAATTTAGAAAACATCTAGATCCATGGTACTTTAAGAGCAACAATTGTAAGAACAAGAGGAGTATCGGACAAGGTGAGACATTTGTGAAAAGCCAGCCTATTAATAATTGATCCTTGCAAAGGCATCTAGATATTCATTGGTAAGTTAGGAGCCACTGGGAGATACTGAGTAGAAACTGGCTCGGATGAGTGTTTTAAAAAAGCCATCTGGCAGCTGTATGCTGGAAGTCTGAAGGAGAAATAGACTAGGAGTTGAGAGATCTGATTGGTAGTCCAGGTAAGAGAAGACGAGCACCAGCCAAGGTAGGAAGAGCACAGATGGAGATAAAAAGCCTTTTAGAGGGACGTTAAGGAGGCAGAATTGGCAGGGCACTTTCTAAATTGTTTCAGTGTACAGTTTCGTTTCTGAATACAAGTTGAGTCTCCTTTTATTTTTAAGAAATCTGCAATATTTTTTGCCATGAATTTGTACATTTTTTTTCTTTTTGTTGAATTCTTTTTTAAATGACCAGGGCAAAGGAACAATTCAAAAATGTGACCTTTCATGCTGTGTTTAGTAGACTGAAAATTCTTCAGAGGGTTAAGAAATTAAGAATGTCTGTGGTTTCCTTCCAAGATCAAGAGACTAAGGTCATCTACCAGAAGTTCGTGTCATCCACTGCTTGTTCTCATCTTTTAGATGTGGAAAAATGCCCGTGGCTGGATTCTCTCTGACAGAGTCAGTGAGGCTGGTCGGCGCCGGGGCAGGGAGACCCCCTGGACCTGCCACCTCTCACAGCACGGCTCTCGGTTTTGCCTCCTCTTCTCAAGATGAGTCCCTTCCTTTGTTCCTGTGTGGATGTCCTTCTTACCAGCTTCTTTCTTGACTTCAGGCAAGCTCTGTGATAGAAATGATTCTTATCCTAACAGCCTTGTGTTAATACCAAGGTCTCCTTTTTTTCCATCACCTCACATTCACCACTTAACTTCTCACCTATGTCTTGCTTCCTGCTTTTATGCCTCCATTTTACTCTGACTTACAACTCCAGGTTGTCTGCTCTAAAGTCTCAGACCCTTGACATGATTTTAGGTGCTTCAATTATGAACCTCTTAAATACTCATCTTTGAAAATTATCTATCTAGTTCTTTTTTTCCCCATGGTACATGCCTTTTGGTAAATCTGCCATATTAATAACGTCTAGAACCACCTCAAGTATCTCCAAATTCAAATTCACAATCTCCCACCATCTCAGTTCTACCCAAAGAAAACTTATTCTTTCTGCTTTAGTCTTTTTCCTATCCATGATGTCCAAATACTAAGCTTTTATCCTTCTGTGTAATATTCTTTCTTTTATTTTAATATCTAGTCATTCACCAAGTCTTATCAGTGTTCCCCTTACATAGCTCTTTTATTGCTCACCTCCTTTCCATTTTCATTATTGCTCTAATTTCACTAAACACTCTTTTTCCTTGTAGTCTTTCTAACCCAATCAAATATAAGGATATTCTCCATCCTCTAGCCCATTTAATACAAAAATATAATTTGTTAGCGTGCTACTTAAGTTTTGCTTATATCCTGAGGACATACATATTTATTGATCAGCTTTTTACCTGCCAGGCACTGTGAATGGGTGCAGGGTCATAATGGGAAACAAAATAAGCATAACCAATTTCATGGCTTGATGACTTTCAGAATCATGGCAAAGCCTTTAGAATGCTTGAAATCTATGGTTTGTTCCTATCTACCTGTTGAATGAAAAGAGAATCATACTGCACAAGATCTACTATATATTGCCTCTCCCTAACCTCAAGTACACTCCAGTCAATGTATGTAAAAGGCGAAGAGCAAAGAAAGCTAGGATCCACTGCTGTCATTTTGATAGTCATGGAAGATGAGGACATTTAACCACATGCAATGTCTGTCATTGGTGACCTTTTAATGTTTTTCCACTTCTATTTGGTTCAGAATATACTGAGCCATTGCTAACCCCTATGAATGGAAATGATCTCTTTATCAGATGACAAAATGTAATTACCTATTGAAATCTGTTACTTTATTCTATAAAGTGATATTCTTCTATGCTTGAATTTTTATTTTGATAGTACTATTACCTAATTAACCTTTAAAACTATATTTTAAAATTGCACTATTTAGAATAATTATGGTCACTTTCAAACATATGTGTTCTACAGTGCATACACAATTCAAATAAATACTGTTAGAATTTTTTCAACTAATGTCAGTAAGAAGGTAGGTGTTTTAAAGAGTTTTCTACCAAAATGAAATATTTCTTAAATAATTAGGTTTGCAATCCCTGTAAGGCAGAAATTCATAATGTAAGTAAATTAGTATTATGAAAATTGTTATTTGTAAAATGTAATAAGTTCAGTTGTTGGAGGCTTTTTAAATAAACATAATCCATATAAGCTATCTCTATACTTGCAGGCAGTGTATCTAAGGACACAAGAGAACAAGCTTCAGTATCAGATAATCTATTAATGAGATAATGAAATCAAGTAAATTAATATGTTGGGGATTCATTACAATATGCAGCACATTCTAAACACTCAATAGAGTGCTAGGAAAATGATAAGAATAATTATTTCCACAGCTACTATGAGGTAGCCATATTATCCCCATTTTATAAGTGAGGATGTACAAAAGCTTGAGAGAAACAACGGCTCACTTGAGGCTATGGGACCAGTACTAGAACACTGGCTTTCCAAATAGGATTAAATTGCAAGCTTTTAAGCCAAAATTTGAGCAGGGGCACCTCGGAATGTGAAGAATATTGGTCCCTGATGACCAAAAGGGAATAAAAACCAAGACTTGAGAGCAAGACAGTCATAGCTTCTTCCCACACATTCAGAATAAAAGTCTTTAAGGGTGAGTAACTAGAGGGAATGAGAAGTGGCTGGACACAGTCATTAGATTAGGGAACTAGCGCTGATTTTTGTAGGTCTGTCTGTGTGATCATATGAAAAACAAACGCAGGCCAATACAAGTTCTTTGTGGATTCTTATTTCTTTTCACGTTCACGTTTGTGTTCTTGACTCTGAGGAATAAGTCCCTATGATGACCAATTCTGTCTGCCGTGTACCTCAAGCTGTAACAAGACTGCTCACAAGGGTGAGGTCCACAGGAGCTGTGCTGGTCTCCTTTTGCTGTATTCCTGGCTCTTGGTATGACTTCTGAAAGAGGTGTAGGCAACCTGTACCCTTGAACCATGGCCTGGGCACACTCACTTAACCTGGGTTAGCTTGTTTCACTGTCAGTGTGTGTGTGTGTGTGTGTGTGTGTGTGTGTGTGTGTGTGTGTGTGTTTAATTTGCAGAAAAAAGAATGAAAGGGAATGTAAGAATACGTTAGATGAGTTTCTGGCAAATTATTCTTTAGTTAAATGAATTTTGGGGGAAATTATGAAGGACAGTTGTAGAAAATAACATAATTCAAATAACTAATTCAAAATTCATACAACTAATTCAAAATTCATATAAGGGGTAAAAAGCATATTAATTTATGTTCAGAGATTTTTTAAAGGTTTAGTTCATATTTCACCTAATTTTTGAGCCACTGCTTTATGCCAGACAAGTTTGGAAAAGAACTGGAATTATGTGAGCTATATGTTATCCATGTTTTCCTAGAGTTAGGGACCAAGCACAGAAGACAGATAATGAAAAAAATCAAAATAAAATACAGTGTTAGAAGAGAGAAATAATAGGTACATGTCATATCAGGGATAATTAAGTTCCTGATGAAAGGCTTCCCAGAGAGAGTGACTTCTAATCTGTGATCTCAGTAGAGAAAAGCTGTCCGGATAGATGGAGGGCTGAGGACAGCAGAGGGCACCACGCATGCGCAGGCCTGGAGCAGAGATGATGGAGAAGCTGGGGTGCTGAAGGTGAAGGGTGTTGCTCCAGAGAAGGGACGGAAGGCAGGCAAGGCAGAGTGAGTGATACCAGTGAAAGCTCCGGGCAGTAAAACAACTTAGTGTATTTTGGATCTGCAAGTGATTTGTTACCATAATAAAATATGTCAAAATGACTTTATATTTAATAGTCCTAGAAGTCATACATAGTAGACCTAAGTAATATATAAGTATTTATTTCTTAGTAATGACATTGACTTTGCTAATACTACAGATTTCTTATCTGAATTTCACGTGTTAGGGGAAAAGGATGAGCACAGAACAGATCAGTTCTAACTGTTCTTGGAATTCTGTGTGCATAGAGAGTCCTTAAAACTGAAGTTGTATGTAACACAGACACGTGTGCACACATGTGCATGGAATTGGTGTTGGTCATCTTTAATGGCTACTTTGTGTGGGTTCTTCATTTTGCATTTCCCTTGTGGAAAGCAAAAGTTTTCTAGTATTTTTTCTTTTGTTTTCTTGGATAGAATCAGTGACTTGCTAATCATACTAGAGTCTTTCATTTCAGACTTCAGAGCTTTTTCATAAAGCCCAGGTTAAAGGAAGAACCATAGTTAGATGAATTATAGTCTAGTTCATAGACTCATTGATCCATGAGAATCTATTGTTATGTTATTATTTTGTACTAGGGCACTACAACATTTTAAAAACATCATAACTGGATTGAACCAGCACTAAAAGAACAAATTGAGTTTTGAGTATTTATTTTAGCCTCCATTACTAACTTTTTTTTTGCAGTCATTTACTAGTTTTTTTTTCTGATTTTTAGCTAGATTTGAGAGGATCTAAACACACAATTTAAAAAGACTAGGATGAGGTTATTTGACCAATTATTGAGATAACGTAACAAGCATAATGCTTGTGTATTATGCATTGATTGAAGATACCATGTTAAAAGGTATTTTTATTCTTAGTTTGCAAATACTGCTGAGGGATTCAAAGGTGAATGAGTATTTAATGCCTCGACTGGTAAAAATGTAATGCTGCGGGGACTTAGAGGAAGGAGAAGGTGGCATTTGTGCCTAGCATTAAAAGTTCTTTCACTCATTCTCCTATGCATTGATTAACTTATTCAATCAGCGAACATTTTAAGATTGTTAACTAAAATCCACTGGTAGCGGTTGGTAATACAGGTATGATTTCAGATTTAAAAGAAACTTAAAGTAATGGTTCTTGACGTTTGGAGAGTCTTTAGACGCCTTTGGAAAGGTGATAGATACTATAGAGGCAGCACATAGGTGCATAACTTCATTGGGTCTGAGGATGTTTTGAAGCCCACCATTGGACCTACTGGGATTTGTAAATCTTGTCTACTGATTTCTTGATGTCCAGTTTTGTTCATTCTTTGAATTTTGCCACCCACCCCAAAGTGTTTTAGCCTTATGATGAGATTTATTTTGTTTCACAGTTTACCCCTGTAAGTGTGAGTGGGTCAAATCCTCCAGGCATGTTTCTAGTTGAGAGGCCTATGACAGATTCTAAGGAGCCAAACTGCTCAGTGGAATGAGCATGAGCGCCACCTAATGCCCAAATGGAGTAAATGTCAACAACAGTATTGATGCTACTGAGTATTTGGATGTATGCACCTAAGAGTTTAGGGTTGGTAATGCTGTTTGGTTAGTTCGTTGGTTAATTTTCTCTAATGTTTGTAAATTATTATTCCTATAATCATGTTAAGTTCTTTTATTCAACATCACAATCTCCAAATTAGTTGTTATTGTCTAAACTAGAAGGCAGGAAACATTTTTATTAATAATAAGTGTATTGTAAATATTTCATTTTTATTGGCGGAGGGGCATGTGATTTACATTTTACTTTTGAAAGTTTTTAATTTAGGATAGCTTTAGGTTTTCCTAATTTTTACCAGGCACCCTTTTTTATGCTCTAAGATTCCCATCTAGGCTCTCATATTACATGTGTAGTAATCATGCCTCCTTAGGCTTTGTTATGATAGTTTGATTTATATTCGATATCGTATGTCTTTAAATTTTAATTTATCTATCTGTTATTATCTGAGTTTTTTTAAACAATTTAACTATATGGAAAGCACTTTCTCTTGTCCTGTCCCTTTGATAATGCTGTATAACTAAGCAATTTCAGAAGTAATTTGCCCAGAGTCATACAAAAAAGTGATGGATCAGATTCCAAAGCCTATGACAACCTCCAAAGAGACAATACACTTTCTTTTTATTTATTTATTTTTTATTTACTTATTTATTACCAAGAACATGTATTGGTACGTTGTATACATAGTGAGCACATTCATTATGGTTATTTTGTACCTGTACATGATGTATCTTGGTTCCCCCCTCCCCCATCCTTCCCTTCCTGCTCCCCAACCCTTCCCTATTTACAGCAGGTTTATGTACATTTTTACATTTTTCCTTTCCCCTTTCTTTCCTTTATCCTTTCCTTCTTTTTCCCCTTCTCCCTCTCGAGTTCACCTCTCTTTTGAATATTATCTTTCTTTTACATCATATCTATTATACCTTCTTGTTTTTATTTACACTCATGGTTTCTCATATCAGAGAAACAATTCAGTGTGTACTCATGAGTGTCTGATTTATTTCACTAAGAGTATGTTCTCAAGATGCATCCATTTACCTGCAAATGTCTCTCGTTTATCCTTTTTTATGGCAGAGTGGTACTCCATTGTGTAGAAAAACCACATCATCCATAACACTAAACTGCCCCCCACCTCAGCTGCCATGTTATTGGTAGAGCTTCTGTAATGAATGACCCACACCCCCAGCTAACCAAGGTGTCTTTCGGATTTCCATTACTGGATTCCCACTGCCCCCAGACATAGAACACTACCTGTAGGTAAAATGCTGTTTAGTTGAGGCTGGTTTGCCACTCACCCAAAAACAGATGTGTTAAAATCTCAAGGAAACTTTTTTCTCACACCATCGGACATGCAGCCTGTCTGAGGAATATTCACGATTCTAACCTATTTATTAATATTTTAATTAAACACATTTTTGTTGCTTTTAAAAGTCTTTAAAAGATATACAGGAATATTTTGTTGATAACTTTGGTTTGCTGGGAACAGGCATAATATTGTATTTCTTCCTCAAAACTGAGGAAGTGGTATGTAAGTGTATACATATGTGGAGGAATTTGTAAAATGTTGGCTAAAACTGGTTTGCTGAGCAGAGTAGAGCTATGTAAACTACGTGGTTCCTGCAGTTGCGATAACTTGTAAGTATATTTGTGAAACTTATTAAATGATTGACCTTCCTGGACCTCAATATTGGATGCACATTAGAAACTCTCAGGAAAGTTTGGAAGTCCCAGTGCCCAAGCTTCGTTGCAGACCCATTAACTCACAAACCTGGAGGTGAGATACAGAAGAGCGTCTTCAGAGTTCTCCTGCAGATTCTAATGTGTAGCCAAGAGTTCTAACTTCATTCTAGCTCTGCGTTTGCTGTTGTCTCTGCGCTTTTATTCTGGAGCATAAACAGCTGTGCCATTTATTCTTATAGCATTAAAAAAAAAGGAGGTTTGGTTACAATAGAGATTAAGAACAATTAATGTTTAACAATCAAGCTCATTATTATTATTATTAGTTTATACATCTATCAATTGTATTGTTTTCTCCCAGGAAAGAGAATTTTTGGGAAGTAGAATGAACTAAATTTTCCCTGAAGCAGTTCAACTAGCTAACAGTAAGGAGGAATATCTTTATAATATTTTTATATGAATATTTTTATTTTTATTAAGCAGTCTCCAAATTGAAAATTATGTATTTGAAAGTTTTATTTTTATTTTTGGTGGAGTTGTAAAATAGTAAATAATTTAAATAGCTAACATTTGGAGGGGATATGTTGACCATATGGCCACCTTGTTAAGGAATAAGATTTGTGTCTTTCTTCAACTTGGTAGGATTTCAAATTCCTTGAAGAAGATAAAGTCCTGTGTTTGGGACTGAGTTGATCCATAATAGCCTTTGGAAGAGAAATATGAATATTTTATGAAAAGAAGGGAAAGGTAAAAGGCAAATATGTTCCCACATTTTATAATGTGCATTTTCTTTGAAGGCTAAGGGAGTGGACATTTTCTTGTTCTTTGAAACTGCATCTTCCAGGTTACCATTAAAGTGGCTCAAACTGAAGAATAGTTTTTTGAAAATGAAGTCATTCTGTTGGTTGAATTTGATCCTTGGTCTTGAAAATAAAATACATTCTTCCCTAGCCCCCTGGATATACACACAAAAAATATTTTGAAGATAATTTACATAGCTAAATAAATTATTAAACACATTTGATGCACTCTTTTCCCAACCCCTTTATCCCTTCCAAAGCATTCCATTTCTATGCATTTGAAAATTTTTAAGTATTTTTATCTGTGCTGCTATACATTTTTTTACTAGAAATTTTTTTCCAGATTACCTGTTAAGAGCTGCATTTTGACAGATAATTATTTTCTTCAGTTAACAGAGTGAATTAGTAACTCAGCGGCAATATTTTTCCAGTGGCAGTCTCAAAATAGAAACTTCTAAGTACTTTGAAGTTTTAGCAATTAACAGACTGTTTACAAAAAGCAAAAGCATTAAAACAGAATGCCTTTATGACATTAGAAAAGGATAGGTTTTAATCTAGCTAATTATACAATAAAGATGTATTCAATAGACTAAATAAAATCTCATAGAGTGATTTGATTAATGTTATAGATGTAAATAGTAGAGTGTTTTCTTAGTGTCATTGGTTAAATAGCCTGATACTGGATGTCAGAAAAGGTTTCTAATTGCTTTCTGCATATCAGAATGAAAACTAAATGTTGTTGAAAACAGTGACAATCATTTTTAACTCCTTAAATATTTTCACTATCTTTTGATTTTTATCATAAGTTATTCTGGTTTTAAAGTATGAGACTTTGTTAAGCGACTTGTCAACTAGCCATATTTCTTTTACAGAATGATGTTTTTAAATTAATGAATTTTATACTAGTTATTTCTAAATACATGCATATCAATGTAAGTATTTCAATTAAATCAAGTTCTTAGAAAAAATTAATCCGTTTTTCTGCGCAAAGCTAAATTTCAGATTTAGCTTGTAGGACTTATTTGCACTTTGTAAGTTGAATGAAATTTAAATCTCATTAGGTATCAATTCTATTTAAATAATAACATACACATTAATGTGTGCCATGTGAGAGGGTGTTGAAGTTGAGCCGTATTGTTCTTTCCCCTCAGCGATCTCTGATATTTTATTCGGTACCATCAGCTATATAATTCCAAACATGTTGTTCTAATCTGTCTTTAGTAGGATTCTGTTCTTCCCCATTCAAAAATATATAAATAAATAAAAGTAAATATTAAAAAATAAGTCAGATTACTAACCCAGTTTCTTCCTCAATGTCACAGTACTAATGATTTAAAGTTTCACCATGTTTTGTTTTACAAAAGTCACTCAACAATGGTGTTTGTATATCTCAAATTATGTCATCACACTAGTGATGAGAACAATTATTTGGTCAAATATTTTCTGTAAGGTGAAATTTTAGTTAAGAATGGTGCTTCTGTAATGTTCAGAATAAACACACTAAGGTATTGTGCCCAAATTGCTAATAGTCCAAACATATTACTTGAGAATGTGATATTTTGACACCAGCAGACTGGAAGGTGAGTCCCTTAATAAAAGAAAAAATAATACATAGCCGCAGAAATGATTTCTTCCTCTTCCTTTGCATATCTGGGAAATGAGTAGAAGTTGTAAAAGTTATTCAGAGTCTCTGAGTGGATTGCATTCTTCCTATAAATCTCAAGCTTTTGAAATTAGGATTTAAAACATTGAATATTTATCAGTGACATAGTGATTATTAATTAATGAACAAAAATATGAAAAGAAATTTCATGCATCTAATTTTATTTGTGGAAAGAGTATTTTATGGAAATACTAATACTGGTAAAACTTTAGTTATTCTAATAAAAAATAAAGTACATGGTTTCCTCATTCTTTCCCAACAATGGGAATGATTTTAAACTCCTCTCTATAAAATAGTTAAAAATTTTTCAAAAGCCTAAATCCTGATCTCATAAATCTTAATATTTAAATGCAAACATTAGAATGGCTAATTGCTTTTTCAATTTAGGAAAGACTTTTCCTACTATAGATCTTCTATTTTAATTTTAACATTTTTCTTGCTCAAATAGGATTGATTCAACACTGGTTGCTATTTTTATTCGTTAACTTGCTCCCTCATAGGTTAATGGTGGTTTCAGTTTGATTTGAACGTTCAGTTTGCTTTGAACATTTATTAGCAGAGTTAATAAATCTGTTCCCTGAACTGTGAGTGGGTGTGTGGCACCGTCGGATGCCATGAGCAGTCCCTGGTACCGTGCCATGTGGAAAAGAGCTAATACATGTGATTCTGCTAACACTCTTGCCAGGGGTTATCATTATTATTTTATGAACGAAAATCTCACAGAGGCTGGTAAACCTGCCTCAATTCATATAGCTGGTGTATTACATAAAAGTCTTTCTTTTGAAGTGACAAAAATAAAAACCCAATTCCTTAAATAGTTAAAGGAAGGCGTTGACTCAAAAATTGGAGCTGGGAGGTAGGAATAGCTTTGCACTAAGCTGAATGTAGCTGCAAAGTTGATGTTACCATGAGTTTGGTCTCTTTTGTTCTCTTTGATTTGCCTTCCTAGTATTGGCTTCATCTTGAGGGTCCACAAATTGGGTGTCTATAACTCCAGGTCCCCTTTCCCACTAACTGTGCTGTCAGATTAGCTCTACTGTTCAGTCTTAGACGACACCATCTAGGGAGAAAAGGATTTCTTCTTACCGCTCCTGAGAATCACTGTTAGTGGCTTACATGGGATGACTTGTTTTCTCTTAAATTAATTGTTACCGCCATACCTTTGCCAGTTTAGACATACTCCTGCACCCGGAGATGGAGTCAATCTCTCAAACCCACAGCACTGAGAATAAGAGAAAGTAAATTGCTGAAAGAAAAATCAAAGTGCTATTGGTTGCATACCACTGAATGTCTCCCACCATTGAATAGGTAGTAGGGTCGATATTAAGTATGGTATGTATACTCTTTCAGTATGCAATGGAACTACCAGGACATGATTTTTTTCCCTTTTTTACAACTTCTAACACATACTAGTCAGTGACACTAATCCAACAATCTGACCATTGGATAACTGACCTCCAAGAGTTATCCAATCCAAAAGGCCACAGTGCCAAGACTTGGAAACCTTGATTGATCTGCCAGCCAAATTCTCTCAGCCTGTGCCGTGCCTTCCTCCTATTTAAGCAATAGTCACTTGTACTGGCCTCCTGTCAGTTCCTTAAATATGCCAGAATTCTTTAGGCATATTGTTTTCACCTGGACAAACACCTGCACATTCTCTTTCCTTTATAACTACAACTGGGCCGCTCTTCCCTACCAGCCAAAGCCATTCCTCTCTCAGCATTGAGCTCCAAGGGACCTTCTCAAACGAGACTTCTCTAATTCTTCAGACTTTGTCAACCTTCCCCACTGTTTCTTGTGTCCTGCCCTCTTTCATACTTTAACCTTTTAGCATTATCATAATTTCACTTAACTATTTTGTTGTATAGAACAAAAACGCCTAAGCAATAAAACGAAACTCTTGTTTCTCTTTCTACGCTGACCGCTTAGTAGTCTAAGGATAACATTTCAGATGAGGCAGTCAGCACAAGACAAAGCTCAGAGGCATGGATGTAACAGGCAGTTTGGGAGGGGTATAATTAATAAACCAGTCAGAAATGATTTAGTGTGGAAGAGCATGAACAACGAGATGCAGAAGGGATGGAAGCCTGTGTTGTCAGATTTAATTAATGTGTAACTTACCTTCTTTGAATTTCAATGAGAAAGTGCTAGTCTTTCTGTATAGATAGAATAAGCAAATCAGATTAAGTCTGACTTTTTAAAAGCCGTCTAGTTAATATGCTGGGTCCTATAGAAACAGCCCAAGGCATCAGTTTGGTTTGGGTACTTTCTATACTGTACTGAACGCAGAGTCAGGTGATTTAGGTTATAGAGCTGGCCTTAGACTCACGTACTCTTTTCATCATGCATTCTGGCCTTTGACTTATTTGTAAAATGAGAAAGCTGGACTCGTGGACCTATGCTTATCCTTTCAACCCTAACATTCCTTCTTTACTAAGTTAAGAGGTTTTTGGCTCCTACATGAGCTTTCTATTTTTAAAAAGTTGTAAGAGGAATTTTTAAAACTTGCTTATAAACTCCACTTGATAAATAATAAGCAGAATACTATACAAATAACTGACTCCATTAGCAGTTAGGGACTTTGGTGTGTCCCAGAGTTTTGCACTGTAATATTCACTGATGGCAAGAGATTGACATATTGCTGCGCCTGGAGGTGGAGTAATAGATATCCTAGTTTGAGGGTGTATCAAAAACTTATTGCCTTTTTCTATAAGTATCTACAACAAACACTGCTTTTCACGAACTCTTTCTCTTAAAACTGGAGTCTAGTGTATTTCACCAAGACTTTAATTTGATTGAAGCATTTGTATTTTTGTTTATGCTAGTTTGCTAAGTATATGTGGGGTTTCTCAGTCTTGTCACTATTGGTGTTTCGAGCTGGAATATTCTTTGCTGGGGGGATGAGGCTGTCCTGCAAATCTGTAATTCTACTATACAAATGTCAATGGCCAGAAATCCAGATTTTGCCAAATGTTTGCCAAAAGGTACAAGTGGCCTCAGGTAGAGTCATTGGTTTAGTGCAAATAAATCTTTACTCAAGGCATACTGGCTGGGTGGGTTCAGATGTGACTGCTTGATTAACCCATTTAAATACAGTTAAATTTTGCTGCAATGAATCTAACCCCCCCCCCATTGATGGTTAAATGAATCTCTCTGGTTTATCCAACTTTTAGATGCTCTTAGCACATTCTGAATGGGGCAATCAGTGACTTCTTTATATAGGCCACAATTCCTGGGCAATCTCAGTAAGTCGTCAAAAGAAATCGGAGTCTGATGATTCAGCTTTTAAGTTTCCAGTGATATCTTCTTACTTCCTAGACTAAATAATTCTCCAAATCTTTTCTGTTATGGAGTAAAGAGAGTGAGGGAGGATCTGGGCTTTTTTTGTGGTTGTTGGAAATTTGGTACACTTTTTAGATGGCTGTCTAAGGAATATTTTTCTTTTTCTTAGTCGCAGTTCTTTCCTCCACTCTGCCCAAGAATATCACGGTTTTCAATCACCATTTCAAATTATAGTGATTCCTGTGCTGGTAATTTTTTTAAACACCTCACATGTTTTGAAAAAAAAGACAGAGGTAGGACTACATAAGCCACCTGTATATTTGGTGTGGGGTGTGGAGTCTTTTTCTTGAACAGAAAACACATGAAATGTGTTAGCAGAAGATTCACTCCTGCTCGTCTTCTGCTTAAAAAGATCACGGCAGTCATCACAGGCCCAGTGACAGTCTTACACTGTAAGATCTGGGTGCCGTTTAGGGAAGCCTGTTATACGAGGTAACAATAGAAATAAACAGAAAGTAAACAGACACTCAAAGGAATATGATATAAAAGAGTATGTTACTGATTTTATGGAAAGGTGCTTTTACGCTTGTCTTGTTTAAAAGGAATACTGACTTTCAGCATTTTCCTGTTAGCTGAAACAGACAATCTCTCATCCGAAATAGACAAGTTTTACAGATAGTTTGCTGTCTTAAAGTGATCTGACTTTTGCATTCAACCAATAGGTGGTACAAGGACCGGAGTTTTAGTCCCACTGTATAAAATGAAAAATCTGGACAAAATATACAAAAGAACAGTTTTCATGACACTGGGCGCTGGACAGTGGAAGACAGCGATTCCTGAGCACCAGGAAAGAAATGAGACGAACTCTGTCATTGTTTTAGCTTCCTGCCTCAGGAGACCTCCAGGTTCAAGGAGGGGCGACAGGAGGCACCCAACGCTCTAGAGCTGAAGCAATAGAGCTGAGCAGCTGGGGAGCGCAGGGAGGCGAAAGGTCACATGCATTGTGCCGGGGCCACCGGCATTGTACAGATGCCATCTGATACCTTACAAAGGTCCTTCTCATGTGCACTGCAAAGTATTGCTTAGTGGGTGAATGTGAGGAAACTACCTGAGCCCTGGGGGGAAGGGAAAGAGGACAGCCAATGTCGTTGAAGAAAAAAGTACCTGACTGTCACGTACGAGTTGGGAGAAGGAAATGTCTGTTTCTGTCGGGCAGACTGGAACAGTTCATAAATTTGCACTGGGGAGAGTATCCTAAAGGTTCTTGCCCTAATGATGGAAGATAATAAGTCCTTCATGAAACACTGCTCCAGACTTGCTGAACAAATCTTAAAATCAAGGCTTGAAAGGAACAAACTATTTCTAAGTAATTTAACTGCATCCCAGAAAAAAGGTCAAGAATATTTAGGAGAATATAAAAATATCCAGCACTCAACAAAGTCAAATTCATGATATCTGACATCTGATCAAAAACTACTAAACATGAAGCAAAGCTGAAAAAAAATATGAGTCATAATGAGAAGAAAAATCAATCCATCAAAACTGATCGATACATAGTGGAAAACAATTTAGAATTAGTAGACAAGAGTATTAAAACAGTTATTTTAACTATATTCCATATACTCAAAAGTTAAATTGATACCTGGAAGTTGAAACATACTAAATTTAACTTCTAGAGAAGAAAATTACAACATCTCTGATGCAGAATACACTGGTTATTATTAACAAGTGATTAGACATTGCAAAAGAAAAGATTAGCCAATTTGAAGGCATGTGGAAATCAAAAAATAAACAAACTGTGAAAGAATTATTTTCAATTAATATGTCATCAGTGACCTTTGGGAAAAAATTCAAACATCTCAACATACATGGTCTTAGTCTCTAAGAGGGAGACGTGTACAGAAAAACAATCTAAAAATGTCTGGAAAATTTCTAAATTGAATACAAACCATAAATCCATAGATCTGAAATTTTTGTTTGACAAACCCAGAGAACAAGAATTATAATGAAATCAACAACAACCTAATTACTTACAACTAGCAATACAAGAAACACTTAAAAGCCGCCAGAGTAAAAAGATGCTGTGTATAGGAATTAAAATAAGTATGACTGGCAGTTTCTCATCGGAAACAATGCAAGTTGGATATAGTAAAGTACTGAAAGGAAAAACAAATGAACAAACACGAAAAAAAAAAACCCCAAAACCATCTAATGCAAAGGCAAAATAAAGACATTTTTCAACACGCAAAAGCTGAAGGAATTCAGTGTCAGTGAACTTACACCGTAGAAATGTTGAAGAAGTTATGCAGGCAAAAGGAAAATAATGCCAGATGCAGTATGGACCGACACAAAGAAATGAAAATCATTTCAAAGGGTTACTTCATCATGCCCCTGCATTGGACTTTTGCTTCTGTCTGTCCACATTTCATGATCCAGAATATGGGTATATGCCAAGACATGGAGGAGGGATGCAATCAAAAGGACTGGAGGAGAGGTGCAGAGCTACCCTATACCACTTACTGAGGACTTGCTTACCACTTACTTAGGAACTGGTATTGAGAGACAAATTAAAGATCTTTATTGCGTTATTTTATTTTTTATATTTTGGTACTGGCGATTGAACCCACCGTCTTTGCACTGAGCTACATCCTCCCTTTGCCCCCCTGTTAAAGACAGGGTCTCACTAAGTTGCTGAGTTGCTCAAGTTGGGCTTCAGTTTGTCATCCTCCTGCCTCAGCCTCCCAGAGTGCTGGTATTATAGAAATGCATCACCTTATCCAGCAAGGCGATTTTTTTTAAGTGTTTGTGTTTTTATGTTTTACTAATACTGCAGGTTGATCTTTTCTTAATTAATGCAATTATTTTTAAAGCTGTACAGTTATGCCTTTTACATTAAGATCTTAAATTCACTGGGAATTTGTTTCATATGAAGACAGAGTGATGAAGAACATTCTAACTGAAAGACCATATTTTACTCCATAATGTGAAATGTTAATTTATAGATTTCACATATCTACCACCTATCTAGCACCTCCCATACTTCTTGTGTGGGAGACTTTGTGGACTATTTCATTAGTCTGTTTCTCTATATAATGATGTTCATGCATTAATTAAATATATTTATACTGAAACTTGATATCTGTCAGGACGAACACTCCAATTTGCTTGTCTTTTTCTACTGTATCATAGCTCCTCCTACCATATCAACTTTCCAAATAAATTTTACAGTACTTAAAAAGTAAATGAGGATGTTGGGAGCAGTGGCTAAATTATACTCATTTCACTCTATCTTATTGTAGGCCAATATATACAGATGTTCCCAGTCTATTACCCGGGTTGATCTAGAGCAGTGACGGTGAACCTTTTAGACACAAGTGCCCAAACCATAACCCAGAACCCACTTATTTATCGCAAAGTGCCAACACCGCAATTAAAACCTAAATACTGAGGTTTTAGTTTAGAAAAAGACAACTCATAATCAATATCTTTTGTTTTAAAAGAAAAACACAGTAACATGTGTGCCATAGGTTTGCCACCACTGCCCTAGAGTGACTTTGCGTTCTCACCACTATAGTGGCAAGGAGGGCACAGTAGTGAAGGGGTGATGGTTGGCCTTCCTGTGTGAATCCAGGGTCAGATCTCTGCCGCTCTGTGAGAGTTTCCCTTAGAACTTTGCTTTAGAACTAATGATATTCTCTCCTGCTTTTTTCTCACTAGCTTCAGTACTTTTGGTGTGGACCATGTCAATAAAACTACATTACTGATCCCATCTGAGAGTGCATCAACTGTGTGTTGAGAGCACCTTCAAGGCCTGGGCCAGACTAATTTTTATCAGATTCTCGGAGAGTAAACCCACAGTGCTTAATTCACTTTTCACCGTTTTAGTCAGTGCCTTGGCTGACTCTGGGGTTGAATTCTCTGGAACTCCATTTTAATAATATGTTGTGGAATTGAGGCAATTTGTGCTACTTTCATCCACTTAATATTGAGTGCCTGCTTTGCTTTAGGTGTTATTCTAAGTGCTGAATATTCAGCAGTAAGAAAATAGACATATGACCTTTTCTCGTGGGAAAATCTAATACTTAAGTAAAATATACAGGAATACAAATATTAATTTATGATTGTAATTAATGCTCTGAAGGGAAGCAGTAGGGCATTCTGTAAGAATAACTGGAGTGAGAATGTGGAGAAATATGCTTTCGTCTATTAAAGCATATTATGTACAAATGAAAAACTGATTGAACTTCTAACATGAACAGATTTATGCAGTGAATTTTTTTCTTATAATTAACCTCTTTTTTCATTTCACACTTACACTGATTGAGCACTAGAATGGTCTGGATATTAGGCTCACAAAAATGACCAAGACTCAGTTTCTGTTTTTTAGGAGCTTTTTATTATTTAATAATCAGCAGTACTTCCCATTAAAATAGTTGTGTGCCAAATGGAAACATATATGTCTTTTTCCCTTGTCCTTCTTTTAGATGCGCATAGGCATTCACTCAGGCTCCGTGCTGGCCGGGGTCGTTGGGGTGAGAATGCCACGATACTGCCTCTTTGGAAATAACGTCACTCTGGCGAGCAAATTCGAGTCGGGAAGCCACCCTCGGCGCATCAACGTCAGCCCTACCACCTACCAGTAAGTGTTCTCTGGCCTCTTCCCTCACGTCTTTGGTATTGATTTGAACTGATATCCTGTCATTTGTGAGAGCCTGTTCTTTTTCTTGATCCTGTCATTCTCCAAGATGTTGTGAGTAAATCTGCCCAGCTGAAGATAGTAACTGACAAACTTTTATTTGCACCTTGAGAGAGTGCATAGAAAATCTGCCTTGACCGAGTGGTAAATATAGGTGTTCCGTGTCCCACAGTCTCTGCCCGTCTCTGATACGTCTGTTTGAAACCCAGGGAGGCACATGCTAAGGGTCTGCTAGATTGTGTAAGACCAATATTT
Source organism: Hystrix cristata (assembly GCA_004026905.1). Classification (NCBI taxonomy): domain Eukaryota; kingdom Metazoa; phylum Chordata; class Mammalia; order Rodentia; family Hystricidae; genus Hystrix; species Hystrix cristata. The sequence continues at coordinate 23,993 of PVJO010009124.1, forward strand.
CAGAATTTTCCTCATCATTTTTAAAAATCACAAGAATAAGATACAAAAGGTAGTACCTCTGTTTTTATTTTTTTGAATAATGAATGTAAGTAAGAAATCTAAAGTTAAATATATACTGAAAACAGAGTTAAACTTCAAATTCTTTACATTTAAGGTCCTTTTTGACAGTGCTGCACATATTTGACTTCTAAACTTACCCTTATTTTGTGCTATCTACTAGATATTTAACTTTATATAGTCAGAAGCCCGTATCTAGTTTCACTCATTTTTATATCCTTAGGAGTTGGGAAAAATGTTTAGCCTTTGATAACCATTCTACAGATATTTATTGAATTAATAAATGTTCGGTAAGATAGAACTCTTTAGAATAATTAGCAGAGAAAATATCCTGTCTCTGACTTAGGCTTTATGGTAGGCAGTGGTACGCAAGCTATTTGATTAGTACTACGTTTTTGATGACTTAGAAATTATATTGAAACACTGTTAAATAGAAATAGCAATGATTTATTTTTGTTGATGTGATTACAAAAAAATAGAAACATTGAAATAAAGGCAGTAAAATTCTATTATATTAATAAATAAAATGTTGATTTTTGACACTTTTGATGCCATATCCAGGGAGAAGGAATTTAAAATCTTTTAGATGAAAGACGTGTACTTCCAGATTTCTGAGGAACAGAGAAGGGAACTGGAATTAGAAAACTGAGAGAAAGCTGAAATTGAAAACATGTTTTTGACGCTCTTGCTAAGCTGATTAAAGTAATGAATACCTTCGTATCATTGTTTTGGGAAAAAGACGCACCTTTTGCCCATTTAAGGAGCCCATGCGACTTAGTGACCCTGACAGGCAACTTCTGGACCAAGCTCCCAGGCATCCATCCACTTAATTTAAGAACTACATGCCACTTTTAGGATGTTTGTAAGAGAGTGTTCTCCTTTTCAACTTCTTCCAGTTTTCTTATCACAATTCCGGACATCAATAATTGGCATATCAAAGTGAATTTTGCAAACTTCTCCAGGAAGATCAGTGATTCTGGCACCTTCTCTAGATTGCAGAGTAAGAAAAAGTTACGAAAATCAGCAACCTCACCCACATCCTCCTATTGTGGTCATGGTATTTCCCATTATGGGGTTAGTATTTATTTTCCATGGTTGTGTAACTTAGTGTATATCATTAAAAAATGATATATAAAGAATGGACAACTGTGAGGAGTTCACACCCTGATCTTAGACATTGTAACTGTGCCTGGCTGTGGTTATGTAGGACCAGCTGCACAGGTCTGTGTACTCTGATGCCAATTTAGAGTTTTTGTAGTATTTTTTACATTAATTGAATTTGTGGTGATCCTTAGTGATCAGTAAGGTCTGAAGAATTGAATAATTTCAACCACCGTGAACATGGAAGCATTTTGTTCTGTGATTGTCCCCTAACCCCTGCCAAAGAGATCAGATGGAGCCACAGATAGACACGTTGTACTGCCACACAAGCCATTTCTAAGAGATATTTTCATGACCCCAATAATGGAATTCCTAGTGACACCTTATAAAAATATTTTTACATTCAGTCTATTTTCAGATTAATCATTTTCTTCCCTCTTTCTCCAAGTTTCACCCATCTTCCCTTCTTTTAACAAATATTTGTTAATCGGCTACTTACTATATGGCAAACGCGCTAGTAGGCACTTGAGGTTGTAACAATGCACAGCATAAATGTGTTTTCTGTCCTTGTGGAGGAGATCAGACACTAGACAGTAGATGGACTTGCATAGACAATTAATGATAAATAGCCTAGTGCCGGAAGCCAGGAACCCTGAATTAGAGTATCAGAGTGAGAAGAGAAAGGGGCTAAAATGAAGATGGAGAAATTGAAGTAGGCCCTGCAGGAACAGGAAGTCATGTTAAGGGGGTTACGCCTAAGCTGAGGAGCAATGAAGAACACTGAGAACTTTTATGCAGAAGAAAGCCTTACTCAGAGTCGTACATTAAAAAGATTACCAAGGTTGTAGAAAGGAGAATAGTTGCAGAGGTTTGGTGGGTGGGAGAAGACAAACAATCCAATGATCGCAAGCAGGCATTCTTATGCCCATTTTGCTGATGGAATGCATAGCTATTACAGAGATCCTGGAGTCCCAAACATCAGCTATTTCAGTGCGTCCCCAATGCTTCGGTAGAGTCATTGGATTGCCTGTCTTGATATTCATTTTAATCCAGGGTGCTGTTAAGGAAAGAAGCACCCTGGCTCCTGGTCATTCTCTAGACAAAGTTCGAGGACATGAGTTTTCATATTCTGGATCTGATATGCCTAAATACTTACTGTTGTTTTCTTCTGTCTTAGCTTATGCAGTTCAGCCGTGGGCAATTCTGTTAATTCCACACTGTGCAGGTAATTTATAAACCTGCAAAGAGATAGTGTACTTCTCTTAGAATGCTCAAAGTGAAATACCAGGATTGATTGACCTTGCAGGAATATTGTCTAAGGGGCCAAATTGCCTGTTCCTTGAGCAAATAGGAATTTGTGAAATAAAACTGAGTATCAAACTCATGGGAGCTTGAAATTTCTAGCTTTCACTCTTCAGTTAAATCCTGTTGAATGTCCTATATACCTGGTTATTTAAAAATCTTCAGAGAGGTTTTTTACATTTATTTTAGTAAAATATATGTCTGTCATAAACTTTTAGATAATGAATTAATTAGATATTAAAATAATTTTTAATTATTTTAATTAAATAATTTTCTGAATAGTTTATTCTGAGTACATTTTACTTGAAATATTCAGATAGTTGATTAAAAGACACTTCTATGGCAATCATAAACTCCTGAAAACTAAAATGGTCTCACCAGTACTTACTATTTTTGCTTCAGCTATTTTTTAATAAAAGTGAATCAACACAAGGAATGTAAACATAATATACTGCAAACGTACAGAAAAAGGAAGATGATCAAGAGATGAGGGGATGGAAAGGCCATGAAAAACAATGAATTGAGTATTTCTGTGGAAATGTCCCTCCCTTTTATTTTGACGAATATCCATGTGAATTTGGTGTTCTTCAAAATGAGTGTTTTATATGAGTGTTTTTTACTTATGTATTCACAAATTGTAGAATTTTATTTTACATGTTTTAATTTGCTTAAGTGGTATTTTACTATATGACTAACTTTGGTTGCTTCTAAACAAAATTTCATATTTTTAGGATATATTCATGATGAAACATATTGATTTAGCTCATCATTTAATTACTTTATAATATTCCAGTGTACAACTATACCATATTTTAATTTTTATGAATTTTTTTTGCTGAAAAATGCTTAGGTTAATTTTCTATCTTTAATTCTAAGAACATATGCTCCTAATTATCTGTCATTATATAAGTTAGATTATTTTATATTCCATCTGGCATAATAATTGTCATTCTTAAGGATTAGTAGAGTTAAAATGATCATATGCTGTTTACCTGAAAATTAATTGTAGACATAAGGAATAAAGTCTTTAAAATCAAGACTATAACTTCAATTTGATAGTTCTATTTTTTTAAATTTTAAATGTGGGGAGTTATCTGGCAGCATGGAGTGATGCCTAAGGACCATTTCCTCTTCACCTAAAACAATTTACTACTAATTTTTTTCTCAACAAAAAGAAATCTTGATTTTTTTTTTTTTTTGGTCTTGAGTTTTCCATGTTTGATGTTTTCATTTTTCTGCAATGGAAGTGATATATTTACACTTACTTTTGTTCCTAGCCTTCCTTGTTTAAAACTAGTGGATATATTACACATAGTTTTCTTCACATCATCCTGCTGATTTGGGAAACTGAAATAGTACCTTATATCAAGAAAGGCTTCTGAGAAATCTGAAGTGGCGTGAATAATTGAATGATTTGCCTGAGAAAAGTTAATTGTTTTTCCATGCTATGTGCAAACTAAAAATGTAGAAAGACTCTAATTACTTTGGTATGAAATTTTCTTTAACTTCTGAGTGTTTTGCTTTTCTCATTTTACAGTTTATCAACTCTTAGATTTTTTTAGAATTCCTCTTTGCCTCTACTATGCAAGGACCTTTTTCTACTAAAACTAAGCTGCATTCTCACCCTGCTACTTAAGCACCTTATCACATGAGGGGATGGAGCAGAATAGGCAATGGTTAAGCTTACAAGCTCAGAGTTAGGTGCCTAGGTTGGAACCCCTCAGGCAGGGATGTAGCTTAGTGGTACAGTGCTTGCCTAGCACACACAAGGTCCTGGCTTCAATCTCTCGTACTGCAAAGAAACAAAACAAAAAAACTTAGTGTCTCAGTAAGTTTTAATTTCTGTGAACCAAAATTTCCTTGTTTTTAAATGAGTACCTATTTCAGATTATTGTTGTGGTTTCATGTGATGTTTATAGTCTTTTTTTTTTTTTCCGAGACAGGGTTTCATATGTAGTTCAGGCTGGATTTGAACTCATTATGCAGCCCCAGCTGGCCTTGAACTTGAGGCAATCCTCCTTCCTCAGCCTCCCAAATGGTGGGATTGCAGGTGTGCACCACCATGCCTGACTCATGTTTATAATCTCTTGACTGGGAGCATAGTACACATTCACCTATTGCCTCATCCTGTTCTTTCCATGAAGAAAGTCACCATCTTATTCTGGCACTTGATTCCCATATTTTATGAACTTAGCTATGTTGAATCTGTGTGTTCATTCACTTAAAGACCTCCTCTGGAAATCCTAAGGGATGAATGAGTCTGGTAAGGTAGCCAAAAGCAACTGAGCTATGACTCATGGCTTAACTATTGATCATTTTATTCCTACAAGTTTTTATTAGTCATCTTATTATGACTAACTCATAATCCTATGATAAAAACTGGCTATTTCCTTTGAGAATCCCCAAACTAAGTAGTGATATATAATTACACCAAGTAATTATTTCTATTTATATGTATAAATATCTATAAAGAGAGATAAATACAATTACCTCCTAATTAAATTGATTACTTACTGTTGGCTTCAATAACACAAATTTATCATTTTATGAATCAGTAAAAGTCTGACTGATGTGGCTCTCACTGACGTAAAATCTAGATATCAGGATTGCATACTTTTCTAGAAGATCTAGGAGACAATGTGTTTTCTTGGTTTTTCTGTATTCTAGCGGTCACTCTCATTTCTTGGTTCATGATTCTGTTGCTCCATCTTCGAAGCCAGTGATAGCCCAATCCTACTTCTACCCTGTAGTGGACTTAGTGTGGTCAACGCAAGCAGGAGCGCCCAGCTGGACTGAGTTGGTGTGATTGTGGGTGTAGAGGTTCCACCAGAAGGTTGTTGCCAACACAACATGAAGGAGAATGGGAGCAGAAGATAGTGGGTGGTTGTTTCCCAGGAGAAGCTGTATTGTGGCTGCTTCTCTGAAAGGGAATTCAGCTGTTCTCATTGCAGGAGCTCAGGGCCTTGCTGTCGTCCAGGATGACTGTTTGCTTTAGGGGAGCTCTGGTCTTCTTCTCTGCTGTGAGTGGCATTCCCTGGCTCCAGTATAGATTCCTTCAGCGTTTTAGTGCAGACATGAACGTACCTGAGACAGTGCCGTGGGCTCCTAGCCCTTGATTGGGACTTTTGGGTCTCTAGTGCATAGATAGATGTTCTGTACTCTTTCTGCATTTGGCTTGTGTGTATGTGTGAATGTTGTAATGTGTAAATGTCCTGTATTAAATCTGCTGTCTTGCAAACCATTGACTCTAGAAAAGTAACTAACAAAAAAATTGGTAACAGAGAAGTAGGGTCCTTGCTGTGAAGTCGCCTGGCTATGTGGTTTAAAAGCCTTTGAAATTAATTTGGAAAGGTTTTGAGAGACCAGTCAAAGAGGCAGCCCTGGACTGCTGTGAACTTTATTATAGGAGGCTCTGGTCAGAGCGTGGAAAACCAGAGTAACTGATGGAAATGCTGCCGGTTAGGATGAGGCTTGGGAGGCCTGTGCTGAGAAGGACTGGTTGGCTGCTGGATCCCAGGCGGTACATGTGTGCTTTGCCAGAGGTTGGTCGGCATTTTGCTTGTGTTTGGAGATACTGCCTGGGTAGCAGAAAAATTTCAGCGCAGTCTAGTGTTGGGAAAGCAACATAGTTACTGTTGAGGGCTTTTGGCCAGATTTATGTTGAAAATCAAGAGTGGAAAGCCAGCAGGGTGCATTGAAGCCTTTGGTCAAAGGGGAGCTGTGTGTGGATTGCAAGGATGAACAAAGGAGGACATGGCAGTGGAGGAGAAACAGAACAGTAGAAAAATAACCTGAGGCCTTTGACCAGAAGGGAAGAGTGTATTTGGGGTGCAGGAGATCCTTTAGGGCATTTTTTAATGTTGCTGTGCTCTGTTAAGTTAATGAAAGCCAAAGGAGTTTTAAAAATTGAAGCCATGTTTTTTAATGTGGATGCACTCTATTGGTATATTGTAGTTTGTAAATTATTGTTTTAGAACAAGCAAGATAGACAGAATGGAGTTGTTGTATATTTGTATGTATATCTGTAATTTTTGCACACCTGTTTGTAAACGGTATTGAGAATCCTTTGAATATTTGTTTCTGGTGTGGGAATGAGTGCAATAAGAATTGTATTATTAATGTAAATCTGAATAGACCAAGATATGTTAACTCTTTACAGATCTGCCACTGGAGACTGTGGGTTAAAACTTTGTGTCTGGTTATCAAGTTGAGCAGGGTGGATTGTGGGGACTTATTATGGTCAACTCAAGCAGGAGAGCTCAGCTGCACTGAGTTGGTGTGGTTGTGGGTGTAGAGGAGCCACCTGAGGATTGTTGCCAATACAACCTGAAGGAGAACGAGAGCAGAAGATAGTGGCCGGCTGTTTCCTAGGAGAAGCTCTGTTGCGGCTGGTTCTCTCAAAAGCAACTCGGCTGTTCTTGTCAAAGGAGCTCAGGGCCTTGCTGTCATCGAGGATGGCTGCCGTTTGCTTTGGGGGAGCTCTGGTCTTCATCCCCGCTGTGAGTGTCATACCCTGGCTCCAGTATAGATTTCTTCACCCTTTTAGTGTGGACACATATTCACCTGAGACTGCGCCATGGGCTCCCAGCCCTTGATTGGATCTTTCTGGTCTCTAGTGCATAGAGTTCTACACTCTTCCTGCACTCGGCTTGTGTGTGTGAATGTTGTAATGTGTAAATATCTTGTATTAAATCTGCTGTCTTGCAAACCATTGACTCTAGAAACATAACTAATACATACCCCCATCCTTGAGATCGTTCTTTATTTAACATATCAATTATGTAAGTGAAATCTGAGGAACAAAATGACTTTTACAAAATAAGTATCTGACTTCTAAAGGATTTTTATTAAAACTAAAGATATAGATTCCTGACAAGAGACAACTGTTACAGGACTGGATTACATTTCTGTATTTAAGAAGCAGTAGAATCCTTGGCTGTAGGAGGAAATGAACAGTTCTGAAAAACATGGCATTTTAAAGATGACCATCATCCTTGTGTTTCACAACCTGCTATCAGACACAGCTGCCCCTATGTAATAGCTAAAGGAGCTGAGCACTTGGGGAATTGTAGTAGTTTTTCTTTATTAGTATGTGTTTGCAGTACATAATGGTTACATTTATCATGGAAAGTTGATATATATAAATGATACCTCTTAATTATATTTTTTACTCCCTTTTCCCTCTCATCCTTAACCCTTCCTTCCATCTATTGGTTCCTTCTTTTTTGCAAAGGATCTATCTTCTTATTTCCTATTTTTTTTTTTTTGCTCTATAATTTATTTGTATTTTGGATTTGCCATATAAAAGAAACTAAAATATTTAAGCTTTTGTGTCCAATATATTTCACTGAACATTATAGTCTCAAGGTGCATCTGTATTTCTACAAATGACTCAAGTTTTATCCTTATTTACAGCAGAGTATTCCATTGTGCACAAATATATTTTCTTTGCCCATTCATCTGTTGATAGACATGTAGGCCACTTCCAGGTTTAGTAATTATGATTTGTGCTCCTCTAAACGTGAGGAGTATCATATTACATAGATTACATAAGTATACATAAGTATGATATCTTTAATTCTTTTGGGAAGATGCCTAGAAGGGTAATATCTAGATTGAATGAAATTTCTAGACTAATTTCCATAATGGTTGTTCTAATGTACATTCCCACCAGCAATATAGAAGAGTTCCTTTTTCCTTGTAGCCTCACCAGCATTTGTTATTTGATTTCTTGAAGATAGCCATTCTTTCTGGAGTAAGATGGAAATGCTGTTATTTTAATTTACATTTCTCTAATGTCTACAGATGCTGAAAGTTTTTTCATATATTTGTTGGGCATTTGTTCTTCTTCTGGGAAGTGTCTGTTCATTTCAATTGCCCATGTTTAAATTGAGTCTCTTATTTTGGGATGGGTTCTAATTTTTTGTTCTTTATATGTTCTAGGTATTAGTCCTCTGTCTGAGGAGTAGCTAGGAAAAAAAATTCCCATTCTAACAGTTGTTTCTACACTCTGTTTGTTGTTTCCTTTGTTGTGCAGGAGCTTTATTATTTGATATGGTCTCATGTTTTCATTCTTGCTGTTAGTTCTTGTGCATTTGGGATCCTGTTCCGAAAGGTGTTGCCTGTACCTATGTCTTCAAGAGTTTTACCTTCCAACAGGTTACGTGTTTCTGTTTTAACATTTAGGTCTTTGATCCATTTTGATTGTAGGTTAGTATATGGTGAAATATATGGATCTAGATTCAATCTTTTGCATGTGGACAGGTGAAAACTGGCTAGTCTTCCCCGCACCATTTATTAAAGAGCTGTCTTTCCTCTGGTGTATGTTTTTGGCTCCTTTGTCAAAGATCAGATGGCTGTGAATATGCCTGTGGTTCTTTCTGCATCCTCTATTATGTTCCTATCCTCAGACCACTAGCACCAGGCTTGAAAATCCATAGACCATATTTTTGTGTTAGAGTTTGATTCAGAACATAAATTCCTATTCTGGGAACTTAAGATTTAAATTTGATAAGATAAGATATCTGATCTAGTCTTGATTGAGATATTAATGACCTAGAGTAGTGATGACGAACCTTTCAGCAGTATCAGTGGTACAAATGGCCTGCTGCAGCATGCATGCCGTAGGTTCGCCACCCCGACCTAAGTGGACACTAAATAGCTTCTAGCTCTAGAATCTCATGATAGTCATAACAAAAGTTTATTGGATTACTTATTCTCTCTGAGAAATTTATTCACATTATCTCATTTAATCCTCACAGCTAGCCTGTGGGGTAGAAGTTGTAATTATCTTCATTTTTCAAAAGAGAAGAAACTAGAACTTATTTTTAAAAAATTTTATTAGTACATGTTTGCAATATATAATGAATACATTCATTGTGGGTAGTATGTATATCACATTTTAATCCTTTTTCACTTCCTCTTCTCCCCTCCTTCCTTCTATCACGCTTCATTCCTAGATCCCGTTCCTATCTGCAAAAGGGATACCCCTGTTTTGTTTCATCTTTATTTTGCCCTTCAAATTATTTGTACTTTGTGTTTTTTAGAGGAACTATGTGATATTTATCCTTAAAAGTATTATGCCTTCACTTAGCATTATGGTCTCAAGGTGTACTCATTTTCCTACAAACAACTCGTATTTACCCTTCTTTATGGCTGAGTAGTACTCCATTGTGTGTCTATAGGACATCTTCAAGGTTTAACTATAATGAGTGGTGTGGCTATAAACATAGGTATGCATATATCATTATAATATAATGTCTAACTTTTTGGAGAAGATACCCAGGAGAGGTATAGCTGGGTTGAATGGAATTTCTAGTTTAAATTTTTTGATGAATCTCCGTACTGATTTCCATAATGGTTGTACTAGTTTACATTCCTACCAACAATATGGAAGGGTTTCTTTTATCCCACAGCCTCACCAGCATGTGTTGTTTTTTTTAATTCTTGGTAATATCCATTCTTACTGGAGTAAGAGGGAATCTCAGTGTTATTTTAATTTGCACTTCTCTAATGACCAAAGGTGCTGAATATTTTTTTCATGTCCTTATTGTCTACTTGTATTTCTTCTGAGAAGCATCTATTCATTTCAATTGCCCATTTTTTGTTTGAGTCTTTTATTGGGGGGGTCTAAAGAAAATGGAACTCAGAAAGGTTACATAAGTCACCATGAGGGTAAGCTAAGTGTGTGGGAATCAAAATTCAAATCCATACCTCCCTACTCTCGAGACTGAGTCTTTGCCTGTGGTTAAACTCTCTCACTGGACTAATTAATAACTAAGTCAAATAAAATGGCAATATGAAGTCCAATAATTTCTGCTTTGGCGGGAGGATTTCCTCTGCAAGAGAGTGGTGAAGGGAGCCCTGGAGAACAAACTGAAATCAGAGTGAGGGAGATTCTTTTCCTTCCCCACCCTTGTAGATGTAAATACTACAGGGTTCACTTGTGTTCTTCTGGAGTTCCTTTCATATGCATGGTAATAAAGAGAAGTATATTATTTCTAAAATATTTACTTGGAATCTCTATATTTTTAATTCTGTTAGCATTTCTACTTGGATGAAACATGTGTGTGTTTGACAAAGCTGTGGTCACTGGAGCCTCCCGAGTGAAGCAGAAAACTGCCTTTGTTTTTGTGAGGTGGCAGCTTTTGGAGTAAGGGTATTCCTGATGTGTGTAGTGCATCCCTGGGAATACAGGCTTCCCAGTCAGAATTTATTGATGATTCTGATCACTGGTGTGCATCTTTCCGTGTATTGAAAGATACAAGGAATAATTGAAGAAAGATGAAATTACTTGAACATATTTTTATATACTTATGTAAGTTAATAGTTACTAACGGTAGTCAAAAACACGTGCTAGAAAATCCATTTCTGTTATTTTGACAGTATAGTTATTAGAAAAGAGTAAGATGCAATGTTATAAATATTTACTCTTTTTCCAATGGACCCATAATGCTTGAAAAGATAGCAAAAAACCTTCAGAAAATTTGTGTCTAGTAGCTAACCAGTAACACACACACTTTTTTTTTTTTTTCAAATAGAAATATTCATTTGCACCAGTGACCTGATAATTAAAGAAAATAGTATTGGGGCTGGAATGTTACTGTCCTGTAAATCTTCTAAATAGCTTTATTGATCATCTTATCCCTATAGAAGCATCAAAACAGTAAACACTGTATTTTATAAGAGAAATACATACTGTCAAGATAAATGACTAAATAGTTTCCCCAAAAGGAAAACTTGAGCTCTGCCTCAAGAATTATATTTCTGTTTTTCCAATTACAGACAGCAACATTAATACTACCCTTTTAAATGTTCCAATAAATGTCACATATAACAAAATTCAATGAGATATTCTACTCATGTAGACATTTTATTTTGTATTCTTGCTGTATTAAGTAGTATTTTTCCCAGAAAATGTGGTTTTGTGGATTGGGAATCATAGGCTTTTCTAATGCATTTTAAAAAACAAATCTGGCCTATTCTTTCTCAACTTTAGAATATTCTACCTCAATCAGTCCATGTATTTACCTGCATATTTAAGACCCTTATCATGAAGTCTTTGAGGATCCAAATATACTTTACAGTTATTTTTATAGTAAAAAATAGTAAAAATTTACCTTCTAAAGGTGGTACAGTTCTAAAGGTCTCATTGGTTAAAGTGGTTGTAAAAATTAATGAGAAAAAATACAAACATGGAATAATAGTTATTATTATTTCATAGGCATGAAATGAAAGAGCATATCTGCTAATTTAGACTTTTTTATGGTACAGTTGATTTTTAGACATAGATCTTAGGCTCAAGACTGAATATAGAAGTATAGTTTAGAAGTAAAATAAAGAAGTAAAGGTCCTCTATTAGGGCCTATTTCTAAAAAGTGTGGAGGAAAGACCTGGTGTCTCTTCCCATGACAGCAAATATTAAAAAGCTCATTATTACCTAGTTCTAGAATTCACAATTTAAAGACACTAATGTGGTACTCATGTCAATAGTTCTTTCTATATTGTAGGTATCTATTATTTTCATATAAATTCTTTTCTTTCACCATTAAAATAATGGCACTATTTCAGGTGGCCCAATGGGCCATGCTTATAATTAGCACAGAATATAGGTGATCCCTCTCCCTTTCCCCCTCCCCTTCTGTAGTTCTGGGGATTGAACCCAAGGGCCTCATGTATGCTAGATAAATGCTCTACCACTGAATTACATCCCCAACTCATAAAGGATCATTGAAGATTTTTTTTTAGATGTCTGCATGTTACCTGAAAAGGCCAAGATGAAAAGAATGTTTTAAACATTTATTGCCTATGAAAACAATTCAAGTAAAATCTGATTAAGAAATGCAATGCAGAACATGGGTAAAGTAAAATTGAGGTTGGTGGGGGATAGTGTAACAGTCTTGTGGTTAGTGTGTTTGTGAGAGTCCTGAAGCATTTTTCTATGCATACACACATACTCTCATCAGATTTCAAAAGAGGTCTGTGATTCAGAAAATATTAAGAACCCCTACTGACTGATTAAATAAAAGAATGACCAAATAAGAGAATATGAAGTTCACATTTGTGTTGTACAACTAATTAGCTTATGACCCTTGGTAAGCCACATAAATGATTTCATCCTGTTTCTTCATGAATTATAAAACCTAACTAGGTCTAGATAATTTAAAAATTTTGTACTGAATCCTGAAGCAGAAAAAGGACACTAGTGGAAAAGCAGTGAAGTCTGAAGTTAATAATTTAATTAACGGTGTTATGCCTCAGTTAATTTTTTAGTTTTTACAAATGTGTGTTATAGAATGTCAACATTAGGGCAAATTGAATAAAGAGTATAAGATAACTCACTATGCCCTCTTGCCAAGTCTTCTGTAAATCTAAAATTATTCCAAAATAAAAATGTTTACTTAAATAATTATTACTCTTCTAATATTCAATGAGGCTGAGAATGTATTTTCTACCTGCATAATAGAGGCTGTTACACACTGTTAGAGATCTAGTGAAGTGTTTTGAGCTTGGGAACCTGATAAAAGGAAACCTTCCTTAGAGCAGAGAGTAGAGATGAAATGTCTAGTAGGAAGAGTGTTGTTCCGGTTGTGAGGTGGGGTCATGAATTAGGACCATGGCAGTGGGGATAGAAAGAAAGTACACAAGGTATGGATACCTTTAGAGAACTAACTGACAAGAGAGGAACATGCTATCATTCTATGTGTTGTGTAGTCAACACTGGGCCTTGGAGAGAAAATCATATTTACTGATTTTTAATAGTAATAATGCCTTATGCATTTATTTCTCCTTTAAAGTTTTTACTTTTAAGTTTGCATGTAATCAAGCTTCTATATCATTTTATGTTTCTCCTTCTTCCTCATTTATGCACACTATCCTTTAATGGAAAAATGTATATTGTACTATATTAGATTATTTGAATATTTTATTGTCAGATTAAATAGATCCCTCCCAAAACATAATATGTTTTCAGAAAAACTTATTATGAATTGTACTAGATAAATACATTTCAATGTTTAATAAAGTATAATATGTTTGGAAAACTCATTTTTAACAGAATCCAGTCTTGATTGGCTGTTAATCTCTCAGCAGCCAGTTTATCTTGCTGCTCTTTTGTGTCAGTGCTTTATTCCCTAGGAGAAACCTGACAGCTCTGTTGTGCTCAAGAATTATTTCTTGGTGCTGATTAACATGCAGAGATTCTTGTATATCAGTCACCCATTAGTAAATCAAAATTGCTCTATAATCAGTTTTTGTGATATTGGCAAACACAGCATTGTTTTCTCTGAAGATTTAGAGAATGTTTCACATTTGCAATCTAAAACTAATGTGTTTGATTATATTGCTTTATATGACCCTCTATAATCTGAGTATATAAATTCTTAAGCTTCACTAAGTGTTAGAACTATAAATAATCTTTGAAATAAGTTACCGTCTAGCAAAATCTTTCTTTTTCCACAAAGAAATTGAGAACTAGATCATTTTAATGATTTACATGGTACAATTAACTAATTTGTCCATACTTCATCTGTATGATGAGGAAAAACCCTACAAAGTGAAAGATCAGATTTACAGTGTTTGTGTATAGCTTGTGTCCCATCTTATTCATATTTATTACCTTATTGTAGTTTCCCTCTATAAACATTAGCATTTCTAAGAAGCATCATTATAGGAGGACTTGTAAGGAATATTTGCTATAAGACATTGATGATGGTAAATGAAAGAAATAGATTAAACTCTTTAAAAAAATTTTTTTTATGGTACTGGGGCTCAACATGGAGCCTTCACATTGAGCTACATTCCCAGCCTTTTAAAATTTTATTTTATTTTATTAGTACATATTTGCAGTATATGAAGTTTACATTCATCTTGGAGAGCAGGTACATGTACATAACATAGTTTGTTTCCTTTTTTAAATCTCCTTCTGCTTCCCACTGAGCTACCTCCCTCCATCTCTTAGATTCTTGATGGTATATATTTATTATTCTTAGCCCATGTTTATGACATATAATGTTTCCATTCGTTGTTGAGGCAGTGTCTTGCTAAGCCTCTAAGTTTACCATGATGGATTTAAACTTGTGATCCTCTTGCCTCACTCAGCCTCCCACAGTACTAGAACTACAGTCACGTGGCACAACACTCAGCTAAATGTTTAAACAAAGAGAAAAAGTATGTCCTTTGTTTTTAGTCTCTAAATATTTTCTCAGATTGATTGTCTGCTTTGGGGGACTGAAGTTATTACAATTCTCTATGTTCTTCTTGTAACATGTCCAGGCTTACTCTACATCTGAATGGTAGAATTCTTTCAAATCAGCTCTGCTCCTAAATCTTTAAATGATGAAATCAAGTCAGGATTGTTCATTTAAAAATATACATATACATGGCTAGGGATTTAGCTCAGTGATTAGAGTGCTTGCCTTACAAGCACAAGGTCCTGAGTTCGATCCCCAGCACCACAAAAAAAAAAAAAAAGAAAAGAAATTAAAAATATACATATACATACTTTTGTATGTCCACTCTTTCTGTTATGTTTTGTACAGAAAAATTGATGTGATGATAGATTTTATTTGTTCTATTTTATTTTATTTTGGGGGGAGGAGTGTGGGGGATGAAACTCAGGGCCTTGCACTGTAGGCAAGCATGCTACCCCTGAGCTAAATCCTCAACCCCACTTTTTTTTTTTTTTAAAGAAAGGCTTTTGGTCAGAGAAGTGAAAAAAAATGTGATGTAATTACTTAATTTACAAGAACTATTTACAGGTATCTTTTCTAGTCTCTCATTTGTCACTCTTTTTAAAGTTCTGTTTGTTTCTGTGTAAAATTTTTTAGTGTTTAAATTTGAAAACTCTTGACATTTGCTGAAAATGAAGATCTCAGGCTGTTAAGTGTGACAGTTGGTGGTGTCCAGAGAAGGAAATAATGTAGCTGTAAATTCAGCTATTTGGCATCTTAAAATTCAAGAATTTAGGAGGCATCGGTTTTGCCACTCAAATAGGAGTATGGCAGGGTGTGTGCTTGTCCCAGGCCAGACACGCAGGCCGTGGGGTCTGTAGTAAGCGTACACTGCCCTGGGTATTTAGCCCAGGCTGGGCTGAAGAAAGAAGTGAACTGGGGTATACCAGAGATGCGTCTGAGACTCTCTGCCTTATAATTTTCAGTGGACATACAGGCATACTTGCCCTTTTTCAGAACTCATCTGTTAGCATGAATTTTAGAACAGACAAATTGGCAATCATAATATTACTTCAGAATCTACAAATAAGAATGCTAGAAATCTTTAAATGCATAAAAATAAAAAAGAAGGTGAGATTCTCTAATGTTTTATTCCATAGTGAACTAGATTCTTGCTTTCCTTATTTGGACAGGAGCGCTGTCTCCAGAAAGTGAAGCACTGAGTTTCTAGGGACTTCAGGCTGGCTAACTAACTCAATAACTGTAGTTTCATTGCACCTATCTTCAAGCTGTATAATATCTGGGAGTGCGAAGCACAAAACAAAAATACAGAGCAGAGTTTCTTTTTTCTTCCATTTAGGTGGAGAGAAAAAGAAGAACAGGAAAAAACTCAACTACTTCAGAGCACTTAGAAAAACACAAGATACTGCCATTTCAGTTTTTAGAACTGTCATCTTTCTCTAGCACTCAACGACATAGTACCTAACACCATTATAGTATAGCCCAAGTGTGTTCCTTAGCAAAATGATATTTAAATGAATAATTAGGAACAACAGAAACTTCTATTTTAACCTAGCAGAATGAACACCTAAGTTTATCCTTATTCTTTTTTGAAGTTTATAATAGTCATTTACTGAAACAACAGTAAAATGATAATAAAAGTGAAAAATGTACTCCCGTGTGTGTGTGTGTTAACAGTGAGAGGAAGGAAGAGAACAAGCTGAAAAGTACACGAGTGAAGTGATACTTTGCTTAGTTCAGAAGAGAATGCTGAAGTTTCAATTCCTACAGAAAAGGATGACAATTAGAAGCAAATATATTATCTCTGAATCTAAATATGAATCAGCCTATTCACATGCAGAAACACTCAGAGAACCTAATTGGAATATTAATGTAGAAGGTTCAACATATGACTGAAAGGAATTCCAGAAAAAAACTACTCTGGGTATCATTTTAAGTAGAAAGAGATTCAAGACAGAGAATGATGTTCTTACAGAATCGTTGGAAGGAGTGAAAGAGCAGGTTCTAGTCTGGATATCTTTAAGTCATTCTCACAAAATACGGAACTGGCAAGTTAGGGAAGCTTCTGCTTCTGTGGTGACAGTGTAGGTCTGGAGCCAGGGACGCAGCCACACCATCGTAGAATATCAGGAAATTAAAAACTGGATTCTAGAATGAAAACTGGAAAAATCAATACTGGACTATTTTTTGGACACTCAGGAAGCTCGAAAGTAGAACTGGCTTCTGCAGAAATCCAGTATTGATAGCGTGTGTTAAAGATCACTTGCCAAGAGAAATGGAATCCACTTCACATTTCTCACTCAGATCTTTGTCATGTGCATGTAACTGTAGGAGCCTGTTCATCACTTACAACATTAGCTGCAACAGAAACAGGGAAGTGTAGTTTTTACCATGTAGCCTTGTACTTATTAAAAATTTATTACTAAAAATATAAAAACAGATGGAATGAAAGTAGAAGGATTATTAGAAAAGGTGATGTGAGGAGGAAAGGGAATGGGGGACAAATGAAAATGATCAAAGTGCAGCTAATTTGGATGTATGTTTGAATATGCTGAAATGAAATGTATTATTATGAGTAACTAATATGCACTAAAAATAAAGTATTTCTAAGCAATAAAGGGAGGATAGATTTTGTTGTTTGGGAGTCCTAATGAAATGGTCAGGGAAAACTCATTTCCTTAAGATCTTGCCATACATAAAGCTTCTAATCATATTTTAATGTCTTATACTTAAAATAGAAAAGATTTCTGGCATGAAGGAAAGGGATCAAAACAAACAAACAGCAGCCATGACACCAAAACTAGTCAATAAAAGTTTGGAGTTAATAGACGATATTGAGAACAAAAGAAAACTCCACAAAAGAATGATTAGTATCGTCATAGATCGAAGATAGTAAGAACACAGCATAATGAAAAAATCACATAAGAAGAATATATAAGTTAGTGGAAATTAAAATGTGATAACTGAAATTTTACAGTTTTACACATGTGTTAGAAGATAATGATGGAGGCAAACTCCCTGAAAGTACAATAAAAGCAAGGGAGTAATCAGAGAGAAAATAAAACAAATTGAGCATCATTTTACCAAGTCCAGTATCTGCCTACAGGTTTCTTTTTATAGAAACCTGTAAAAAGACAGCACAAAGTACAAACTTCAGGAAATAATCAAAGGAATAGCACCAGAAAATTTCCCCAGAATGAAAGGCATAACTTGCTATATCAAAAATTCCACTATTAGTCGTTGGAATGAGTAAAATGATGCACTGAGTTGTGTTATTATTAATTCTCACAATAAGATGGATAGAAAAATGATGAGGATAATAGAGTCTAGGAGAAAGTTCACATCCATGGGATTAGTAAACAGAATGACATCTGACTTTTTAACAGCCAAATACTGAAGGAAAAATAATTTCTACATAAGAATTTAATGCCAAATCAAACTAAAAAAGAGTAGGCTGAACTAATAATATTTTTTACCTCCAAAATATTTAAAAGTTCACTATTCACGTATCCTTTCTTCCCCTCAGCTCAGCAAGGTATCACTGTATTCTACTACCTCTCACTTTGGCTAAAGCATCCCTTGGTGAGGAATAGCCAGATAGTCAAACGAGTTTGTGATGACTGTCTTAGAAAGCATTCTCAGACTGCCACTCTTATAGCTCTGCACATGACACAGATCTTTCTAGTTGTTGAAATAAACAATTTTTCAAATGCACATGATGATTCCGTATGTGCTGCTTTTAGATGGCTGCATACACTGGTTGGTCCCTATTAGAATCAGGAACTGGCTCTGTCTATGGGGTTGTCCATAATGTCAACTCAGCTAATAAAAAGTAACTACTTTATGGAAAGATGTTGTCCAAAAAAAATCAAAATTTCTTCTTTCTCTCAGAGTCATCTCCTAATCCATAAATATTATACTCAGAAGTAGGAAAACACTGGTTCAGCACCTAGCTAGGGAAGGCACTTAACACGTTAACTGACTGCTGGTCACTGACTAGAAAACTGGATGATTCCAAGTGTGAGGTTGAAGTCTGGCTTGTGAATGGCATGATTGTTTTGTTTTGTTGTTTTTTCCCCTAATTCTACTGTCTAGAAGCAGTATGAGAAATGAGCATAGCAAGTGGTCGTGAAGGCCTCTCTCTTTAGCAGTTGGGTCAATGTACAGAATTGGAGAAAAAGGTATATTGAAGTAAAAGACCAAATTCTTGTCTCTGCCTTATAAATGGCCATTCTGTGCTTTGCATATCCCACTTGAAGTATAATTTGGAAGAGACGATACACGAATAGGATGCCTGAGGTTCCCTATTACGATTCCATTCCCTTTTTTTTAAAACTCTGAGTCTTGTGTTACAGGTTACACCTAGATCACTATACCCAAGTATAAGTTTCAACTTCTAGTCCAAAGAAATCTGTAGGATAGAGCCCAAACCTTGGTGAAAGTAGAGGAAATGGGCATGCAAATCCAAGCTGGATCGGAGACCAGCTTTGGCTTCATTTCTGCAGTTGCAAGGCAGCAGCTCCATAGACCCAGTGCTGTCAAGCTTCCTGACATGCTTGGGGCCATCCAGTCATCCAGCCATCCAAAGGAGCAGTGAAGGGTTTATTTTGCAAATCAATTTGTAGGAAAAAACCTATTGAGAGGAATAAGGGCGACAGGTAGGTAACCTAGGATTTGTGCCACTTTCAAATGCATATTAAACTTATTACTGAAACTCTCTCATATCAACCAGGCGGAGATTACAGCTGGGAATTAATTTAGATTTACACAGAATCTAAGGATCCACATCAGTCCTGAGGTCCTACAGAAGTGAATTATGAGGTAGAGCTTTAGAACCAGTCCAGAGATTTAGACTTAATAAAGTATTTCAGAAGGGATCAGAGGCTCTGGGGTTATCAGAGTCTACATTCTTAATCTCTGTATATACATATGTGGGTTTATTCAGCACCATGGCTCATACCATTACCAGGCATGCTGTGTGGTTTGTCTCTCCCAACCTCCTCTACAGATCCCCCAGTAAGTCACTCTGATTGTCCTATGGGAAGTCATCTGAATATGGTACTTCAGTGTTCGTTTGTACAAAGGCTGCTAAATCCTGGATATCAGGAGTTTGAATTGACTTATCCTTACATGCTCTCATTTTTATTATTGAAATTTAAAACTGTATTTAGCTTGTTGATATTAAAATCTTTACTTGGAAAAATATAGTCCCGTAAAAGCTGTTGTCTCTGTGATTTTTGCCATAGTATATAAAATTTATTTAAAATGTCAGGGGATTAATTTGTTGTGCAGAGTTTCCTCCCAGACAAAGCACAATGAATTATTTAAAACTGACTGCATTGTAAACAGCTGGTGCCCTCTTCTTTCAGTCATTTAGCAGTACTTCCATAAATGTAACCTCGATTTTATTTTTCATTATCAGAAAATATCAATTATACCAAAACATAAAGACCATAGTGAAGCAAACAAACTGTAAAAAAGATAAATTTGAGGGCTTAAAAAAGAAACATAGCTCATATGGAGTTGTAATTGTTGATTTGGGGCTTTAAGGAAACTTTTGAAAAGACTGAGTTTATGGCTCTGTGTTACAATTGGTATAATAAACTTTATTGCTCTGGTTCTTGAGTTTGTATTTTGCTCAAGTAGTAGCATGCTTGCCTCACAAGCACAAGGCCCTGGGTTCTATCCCCAGCAGGAAAAAAAAAATCCACAATCATCATTTGTTCTTTCATCCTACAGAATTTCTTTTTTTGGGGCGTGGGTTGGGGTGGGAGATTGTGTCTCTCACATGTTGTAGCATGTATTGCCATGCATTACTCATTTGTTTCTATGAGTATTTCTTGTATTTATAATTATCTTAATTTATTCTATGCATACTCACTTTTCTCCACCCTTAGCATGTCACAACACCAAACAAGTGATTGTATTGATTGATTTATATCATTGATTGACTCACATACTGCCCATCACGACTGTTCTTTAGAGCTTAGCAAAACCATTGTGGAATTCACTGCTAAATTAAACTATTTTTAAGTGATATTTTACATTTTATTTTTGAAGTGACTATATATTATATGTAAAGAAAATTAATATCTGTGAAAGTGAACCAAAAGCAAACAGTACTGTTGGCTTCCATTGATTGTCATTAAGCCCACCCTGTGTGTCTCAATTTAGTTGCTTTGTGATGGGGAGTTATTAATCTTATTTTTATAGATTAGAAATATCTTATTTTTAGTCTTATTATTTATTGTAGAGTTAAGGTTGACCAGAAGTTAATAGATTTAATTTCTAGTTCCTCTGCCGTTACTGTCTTGCTGTTTTCTTGAGCAAATCAGTCTTATTCTGAACTCACTTTCTCTCTCCATAAACTTAGCAGAAAAGAGCATTTGTAGCATTTGCTTAAGGTTTTATGAATAAAATAGGATAAGTGTCTTGCGAGAATTTAAAAATGTTAAAATGAGCTTTGACTCCTTATAGCCCAAATTAGAATAATCACTGTAAAATATTTTTAAGCAATAGTCAATTAGAACTGTTCTCTTATCCTTTAGAAAGCAAAACAGTACAACTCTGTTTCATGAAAGTAAGCTAGGCTGCTTGTCCCTTAACAGTTCTTAGCACCACCAGTTGTTGCTTTAGGATACTTTTTGCCCATTATGAACTTTTGAGAAAGAATTCTTTTTCTTCTCCTTAGTGGAGAGATGCGCATCATTGCCCTTGTGATTACGTTTTCACACGTCCTTTGTTCTTGTGCTTGTTTCCATAATGGCCCTCCCACTCGTCTATATGGTACAACAAAGCCAATGTCAACAGTTATCCTGACTTATGAGGATGAGTTGCTTTTAGGAAAGAAGTGTGAGTTTGGCTCCACAGTTCCTCCCACACAAAGCCTGACCTTTTAGTGTAGACTTCAGAGCTTGGTCCTCGCTTCCCGCGCCAGCCTTCGCTCTCACAGGCCTGTCTCCCTCCGTCGCACTGTCAGGGGAATGGTTGAAAACTGGTTGGTCTGTTCACAATTCTTTTCTTCCTAACTCTTTTATGATTAAATTCTCTGTATTCGCTTGGTGAAATTCTACATTTTAAAAAAGTTTTTATTTTTTAGTACATGTTTGTGATACATACTAATTGCGTTCATGTAAGAGACTGATACAATACATATGACATTCTGATTATTTTAAATGTGCTTCTTCTATCAATTTTTTATTTTTATTAGTACATTCCTCATGAGGAGTTGGTACATGTATATAACACATCTTAATTCTTTTTTCATCTCCCTCTCCACCCCTCTTTCCTTACTCCTCCCATTTTTGATCCATTTCCCTTTTGCAAAATATCTGTCTATTTCCCATTATCTATCTTTTACTTTTCTCTTTGTTTATATTTTGAGTTTCTCATATAAGAGAAACCATGTGATAAATGCACTTCTTGAAAAGAATCTCCATCCTGAATCCTGTTTGTTCCTTCCACTAGGAACGTCTTTCCTCTTCTGGACTTGCGCAGCTTTTTAAAAATCTGCCTTTTTGTCTGGCTTTCTTATATCATCTGTTCTGTTTCATACTGCTTTTATATTGCTCTGCTTTTTGATTGTTTATAGAGGTTTTGGTTTTCGTTGTTCTTTTATTCTCTGTATCTAAGTGATTTTCTTGGGCAATAAGTAGTCTATAAGGAGTTGTTGAATTAAACTGAATTGTGTAGCCACAATTCTAGATATGGATATCAAATAGAACCTTCTATGGAAGTTGACAAGTTTAAAAATTAAGTCTCTCCAGTATTAAAATTTTGAAAAAGACTTTCTAAGTGTGACTGAAAGGGAAGAGTCGAGCTATTTAACTAATAAATGCGAGTGAGTTTGGAAAAGTATATATCACTAGAAATCAGTAATCAACACACAGACACTTGGAGTCATGAAATGTTCTACAAGGTTCAGTACTTGATTTATGTATTTGACAAGGAGGATACACATTTAAAACTTATTGAGAGTCTATAAAACATAAAAGAAGTACTCTTGAATTTGGAGAGGTTTTCAAAACAGGACAAATCCTGCGTATGTAAAGTCTTCCATTGAGCAGTTTTCTTAGCTTTGTGTTTAGGGGAAAAAAATCAAATTGAAACGAATAGTTTTTTAAGGAGTACTGTTTAGAAAGAAATCACAGCTAAACAACTATTTTTAAGTAGTACCATGAGCAGCTTTGTGTTTTTTCTATTATTACAACATGAAGGGATTTTTTTCTGAGTTATAATGTTTCCTAGTACTTGGAATCCTATGAAGGTTCCATCTATTCAGAGAAATAGGGGTGAGCATAGAGTATGAGCATCGTTCCGGATCAGCTTCCTGAGTCTTCGGAATTTCTGTCCAGTTATTCACATTTCCCCTGCTATTTGATTCACATCATCTACATTTTCTTCCTAGATTATTAAAACGAGAAGAAAGTTTCACATTCATCCCTCGGTCCCGTGAAGAACTTCCAGACAACTTTCCAAAGGAAATCCCTGGGATCTGCTATTTCCTGGAGGTAAGGACTGGTCCAAAGCAGCCAAAACCTTCTCTTTCTTCATCAAGAATAAAAAAGGTTTCCTACAACATCGGCACCATGTTCCTCCGGGAGACAAGCCTCTGAGACCTGCAGATCAAAGACTCCTCCAAAAAGCACAAGCCCAGACCATGGGTCACTACAGAAGGGAGAAAGAGATGCCTCTCTTTCAATGCTTCCTTGAGAACAAGCAGTGGAATTTCTGTTACGCCAGGCAATAATCCTAGAAAAAGCCGGGTGTCTGCTATCCATAAAAAGGCTGAAGGGTGGTGGGATATAAGGTGTGTCTATCCATATAAGTGTTTTGGAAGGAACGGATGAATATATATATATATATATATATATATATATGTTATATATATATAAATATAAAACAAGTATGGATCCCCTTTTGAAACAAACCAATAGACTCTTTGTTTCCTTGTTTGTCACTCACACAGTAATCTTTCCTTATATATTTGTATCACTTTTGAGAGCCAGTTTTGAGTATATATATTCCTACATTTAGTGAATTGTTAGGTGAGGAATATTTTCTAATTTTCTTTTTCTGAACAGACATTTCATACACATATCATGGCAGTGTGGTAAACTTCCCAGTAGGAAGAACTGTAACTCAGCAAAATATTTTAGGGATATTACCTATTTTTATACATATCTCTTCTTCCAGATAATTACATTTCACACAACATTATTAGATTTTCAGAATCTGCTACTGCATTGTTGGTATGTTATGTAATGCTAACCTACTCATCTAATATAGTTTCACTTGTTTAGAGAGATTAGTGCTTGGATTGGGAATACATATAACTAAGGATTTCAGATGCTAAGAAAGTGTGGTATGTCTGTTTAGTAAATAGATCTTTTAGATTTCATTAGTGTAGCATGGAGTCCAGAGGTAATGGAATTTCCTCATAGCAGATACATCCATAACTAAGATTAAGGAAAGGTCTTTTTTGCAATCATCTGACATACATCAGTTAAAAGAAAATACTTCATTGCCTTGGACCTTTTTTAATTTAGTAGTTATAAATATAGGTAATTTAACATTAAACTGCATTCTAATAAATAGCATTCCTCTAAGTAACATGTTAGTAATTCCCTTTCCCTTCTCTTTTCTTCCCTTCCCTCCCCTCCCCTTCCCTCCCTTCCCCTCCCCTTCCCTCCCTTCCTCTTCCCTTCCCTTCAATCCCTCCCCTTCCCTTCCCTCCCTTCCCCTCCCCTCCCCTCCTCTCCCCTTCTCTGGTTGATGCCATCTAAGAGCTGACTGCTCCTTCTGGGAGTAAATTCCCAGATACTGGCATTACTGACAAAAAAAGTATCCAGACATTTTGCCAAGAATATTGTTTCTTACCGTATACAGCAAAGCAAGAAATACCCTGTATTTTATGAGATTAGGTTTTTAAAAATGTGCTTCTCTAGTTCGAGGTGGCTTTTAAATTCAGTGAATCCCCTTCCCAAACACTGGAGTAGGTCAAACTTTTGGAACTAGTAATCTCTCTAGTTACAGATATGTTTCCATTGTATGTTCTGCTGCAATGAAGAGCTACTCCCGTTAATCCACACTGCATGAGGAATGTTATCGGCTCACAGTAAAATTACCAGCACAATGTGTCCAGAGTTTTCTTATTTTGGATCAGATATAAACCTAAAATTCTGTTGAGGTTAATGAGTTGAAAGCACTATTTCCTTAAAAATCTTTGGAGCAGGCACTTTCTATTCAGTAGGTATACTCAATGGTAGCTTATGTCTACTAAATGTAAGATATTTGTTTTTTGTTCAGGGATTTTGGCTGCATTATGATCTGGTTATGATATAACTCAGCTAAGGTATATATTAACTAATTTCTAATATAGTCTGTGAGGCATAATTGACATTTTTAAATTCTCTAAGTGTGTGCTAGAAAACGTTTATAGATATACAAAGTATTCGTTGTAATTGTAATCTTTTTTATACTTTGAGCTTTTTTCTCACCCTGCGACTTACGAGAACATCATTACAGCACTCTTTGTGTGGAGGATACAAGACACACACACTGAGCTCTCTAACCTTGCCTGTCCCACTCTTTCTTGGGCCTGGGTCCCTGCTTTTAACTCCATGGAGAGCGGCCAGGTGATGTACGGAAGGCTGTGTAGGCTGAGGGCAGGGTATTTCCACGAGGACCGTTACTCACGAGAGATCTTCACAGGGAGCTTGTCCTTTATAGGGGACAGTGGGGGACATACAGCCGTGTGGTTAGGGGCTGGAAGCATCTCAGTCCTCATCGCAATGGTAGAAAATTGTCTGAGAAGTGCCAAGGGGCTCCTCACAACACAGTAGCTGGGGACAGGCCCACTATCATTGCAGCCATTTATGCTTACTCTGTGCAGTAATTTAGAGCTTATTATGATATATTTAATCAACAAACTTTCTGGTGATAATGTGTTTGGTAACCATACAGCTGAAAGGGACTTTCAGGAATTGCCCAATTTATTTCTCTGCTTTTTGTGAAGATTTGCCTAAGCAACTATTTTAAATGTATGGTTGTTCTCGCTGTACTTAAAAATATCTATGGAAATTATCTATATTTTAAAAAAATACATTGGAAATCCACTCCATCATTTGGTAATTGTTAATACGGCTCCAGAGGAGAATTTGTGTGTATACTCTCAACTTGTCAGAAGAATTGCAAACTCTATAATGGTTTAAATGATTTCATACAGAGAAGTAGCTATTTACACTGTCACAAATGTCACATGCCAGAGATCTATTATATATATCACAAACAGGATGAAAACGACACTTTTTTCATACACTATACATAATCTATATATTTTTGAAGTTAGTATGAGGCAATGGTCTCATCTTTTATCATTTTGCCAAGCTATTAAAGTTGACTATTATAATTATACACTTACTACGTGTGTTTACAAGAAACTGTATAAAATGTCTGTTCATTCTAGCCATGGTCAGAAATTAGAAGCTGTGAAAAAAGCATTATATTTTCATTTGTTCTACACAATATAGTGCGTATAGCCTAGCTTAGAAACTGTGGCTGTAAAAATGCGCTGGCATTAATATTTTATTTGACTAATACCTGTACAGTATTCTCATTTACTTACAAGCTGTTAGGAACATCATGCATTTTAGTATGGCAGATTGAAAGGAATTCAAATAATACTCCCTAGAAACCAAGTGATATTACTTGATGTAATGTGTATAACCCTCTCTAAAAAGACTACTTTAAAATATAATTTGGTACCTGTAACTTCCCTCTTTTAATACTCTTTCAAGAAGCTAATTTGGAGAAGTCACTTTATAACTAGCCAAAGCTTCACATTCGTATCATGATTATTTTAGTGGAGAGAATACCATCATCTACAAATATATCAATCTGACAAAATCAGAATCACAAAATATTTACTTAAAACTTACTGTATAGTGTCTGCTTTGTGAAATATAATAAACAGATAACAATGGCCATGATAAAAGAATAATATACCTCAGAAACACATTAATTGTCTCTCTAAACTGTGTAAGGTACAGGTGGAGAAGACAGAGCTCCTAGGTTGCCATGACATACCCAGCAAAATCTGCCTCTATATTCATCTTTTCTGTTATATTTTAAAGTATTTTGGATTTCACTTTTAATTTGTGATGATGTTTGGAATCTAATGAGCTGTGACCTGAGAGAGACACTAATGCCTAAGATTTGAGAATGGATCGGTGGAATCAGAAACTCAAAGGTTTACTCTCATAGTCTCATACTTCTTCATCTGGCCCAGCGACAATGATGTTAGGACAGAGCATTTTATCACAGAAGTGTGCACCTCTCCAGGAGAAAGCAAAACAGGAAAGCAACAATGTAAATAAAATCTCATTCACCAGTATGGCAACCTTTAAAATTTGGAAAGTTCTCCAAAGAGTTCCAGCAATAAGGCAAAAATAAATTGACAGACACAAAGGGCAAAGCACAAAGAATTTGGAAAACCGCCAGGCTCCCAGTTTCTGAATTATATCGCTGCTGATTGAAATCATGTGACTGAAGTTTTACAGTATCATGGGGGAGCTCAAGAGCATGACTTTCATTTAATGTATTTGTTGAAGGCTTCTTTGGTTTGTGACTTGCTGATGGCGGGTGCTGTGGACAGCTCGGGCAGAAAGTAGAAGTTCTCTGTGTAGGTCTCTGCCTTGCCACACACTTTGAGCAAGAGTTACCCAGCCCTGACTCTCTTTCTCCATTCTGTCACTAGAGACGATTTCAGTGCTTTAGCCCAGCCATACTGAACTTTATTCACTTTACTCCTGAACCCGAGATGGCTGCAGAAAGAGTCGCTGACTCCTGATTTAGGCAGAGAAGCCCACACAGTTCCAGGCCTGAGTTATACTATTCACTTTTGTCAGATGTTCTGGGGCATTGCTTATGTCTGCAGTTTCTCCTTCCGTTCTTTCTTCAAAATACAGTCTGAATCCAAGCACTTCATGCAACTTCTCTGAATTTTCCTTTGGAATTAATTATATATGAGTAATGTTTGGGAGAAGACTTGGGAATGAAGATAAGTCAAGTTTATGTCTTTCATTTCTAAAATGTTGTGACCAAATCATGGCTTCAGTTAAGCACCTCATTGCCATTCCATCCTTATTAAGAAACGACCTAATTCAGTGCTTTAACTGATCTGCTTGGAAGTATCTGGAAGCCTTCATAAGAATTACTTAGGGAGTTTTGGAATGCAGATTACTGGGCTTTCAGAGATCTGGATACAGCAGTTCACAGGCAAGGCCTAGGAATCTGCATTTAGAAAACCACTCTAGGTAATGCTTGTCATACAGCCCAATTTGGGGACCACTGAAAAGTGTGCAAATAATCTCAATTACTAGGAGTGAATAGAAGTTTACTGAGATAGCAATATATCAATTCATGTGTAGTTATTTTTAAAGATAAACACTGTCTGGGCTCATGCCATTGTTTCTCCCACAAATTTTAGTTTTGGTTTCACATTTGTAGTCTGCTTTTTGAGCATGAGTCTTCAAACTTATTAGAGACAGAAGTCAATACTGATAAGCATGAGGGTTGAATATTGCTCACTATAGGGCTATTAGGCATACTAGCTGTGGTACATTTTCTTAGTTACTGCCAGAGCCATGCAATGCATTACATTTGCTGATCCTCACCACCAAGGTGTATATTATGAATTTTAGAACACAGAAGCAAATGCTGTCGCGGTGACAGCCTGATTTCTGAATGCTTTACACTTTGTTAGGATGAGATACTAACTTAATATTTAGTCTCACTATATACTTTTCACATGGAATTGTGCATTCATCTAAAAGTGACTTCCTAGCAATACCTTATAACAACGTTTCAAGCAATAACTTAAGCCATGGTGATGATACCATATAAAATGTGCACTTCTCTGCATTATGTAGAACCTTTGAGAAAATAAAGACATGGTTTATATAAGCAATAATGTAGCTGGTGTGAACTTTTTAAAGATATTCACTATTCAATAGCAAAATGAGCAGTAATTGATGATGGATAGAAAATATTTGAGCAAATGACATGCTCAATCTATCTCAAAAATTATTCATTTGCAAAGATGCTATAAAGCAATTATTATTTATGGTGTATCATTAAAGATACCTAGCATAATATGTTTTTTATTTCTCTCAAAAGATTTTGTGTGTTATTCGTGATGTTGCCCAAATCTTTGGATCTTTGTGTATGATAGTAAGGAGCAAGTTAAGATTGAAAGGAGGAATAAAAATGGAGCCTAGGTTGGAAGAGCTGATTGAGGAAGTAGGTATTACAAAAATATAAACAGATTTAGGTACATGTTGATTGAAGTGTTGGTTAGATAAAGTCTTGAAAAATTAAAGATAAAAAGAACTCTGTATGATCATTCTGTATGACACCTACACAAATGTTTAGAAAGTATAATAATGTTTTGACTTAAGAATACGATTGGCTGAAAATCATCTCTAGTATAATTTTCAAATGTCTGAGAATGATTAAGCACTAAATTTTAAAAATATCAAATTGAATAATTCATGTTTTAAGTGATTTGAAAGTATATTTTTAATGAAATGTAGCATTGTCAATAATATCAGTCTTTTAATACTTACATTTACTCATCCATCATTTAGAATAATCTAATAGGATTACAATTAAAAGCAACTGGTAAGTTTATGTTACAACGAGCAATATCTAAACATCAGATCATTATTCATCATATAAGCTCAGATCTATTCCCAAGCATCTAAATAATTGTGGCCTAGCTAGGTAACCTCTTCTCTAATCATGAACCAATCAGAGCGCAGCTAGACTGATGGGCAGGCTGGCTCATATTTGACCTTTACCTTCCTATTGCTAGCAGAACTTAGCTTAGTATCCTCCTGCCCACAATTGGGAAATCAAAATAAAACAGAATTGTGGATTTACTGAAAAAGTTTTTGACAGTTATACTTCTGTATTTCAATGGATGCTTAAATCCCTAATAAGTAGACATCTGAGTGTTAATAAATAATGGAAAAGACTTAATTTGAATCCATTAAATTACACTAAATTTATCCATCTAGTTTCCAATCAGGTCATTCCTAATATTAGATCCCAGGATTCTTGCTTATTATTTGAAAGCCAGTGAGAATGAGAGAGAGGGAGAGAGGAAGAAGGAGAAGGAGGGGGGAAAGGGAAGGGTAAAGAGATGGAGAGAGGGGGAGGGAGGGAAGGAGATAGAGAGAGAGGGAGAGGGGAGAGAGAGACAGACAGAGAGAGAAAGACAGAGAGACTAAAAGCCAAATCAAAATTAGAGTTTTTTAAATTAAGGAATTAGTTTATATTCACTCTTCCTGTGGAAGCTTTTCATTATTTGGAGATAAAGAAGAGACATTGATAAACCTATTTTTAGTATGGTCTGTAAAATATCATTGAATGTGAATGGGGCAGGAAAGTAACAAATGTAGTAAAGTCAGAAATGTGCAGCACTGCTCCCTCACTTTCAAAGACATCTCCCTGAGTACTGTTGCCTGCTAGTCATGCATCAAAGGCAGAACTAGAGAGCCTGTGGAGGATGGAGTGGGCAAGTTCTTTAGAGGAGTCTGGGCAGAGGGACTTGACTTTTTTCTTCAGGAAGGTATAGAGACTCAGAGGAGAGACAATTTCCACAACACAGACCTCTGGTTTAATGAAAGCGAAATGACTCGTTTGACTGGTGATCACTTGCTCTTATTTTAAAAAAGAAAAGAGGAAACAAAACACCTTAACCAGCCATCTTAGTCATTTTAGGAGGTGGTGCCAACCTCTCAGCAGCTGAACGTCTCAGTGAAATGGGATTAGAAGCTCACAGAACTATAAATAGAACTTTCTGAACCTGGCAGGTAGAACTAGTCTTGGTCACAATGATGAAGGTAAATGAAAGTGTCAGAACATCTGGATTCCAGGAACAAAGCCGAATACCAGCTCTGCCATGTGTCAGAAAAGCCTGCTAAAATTAGCACAAAGAAACAGATACTCAGTGTGCAAGTGATGCTAAAACGAAACATTTTCTCTTTTATAACATGCTTGGCTGACTGAGCTAACATTCAATGAGAACAGTGTTTTATTTTATGCATTCTTTTCTCCCCCCTGATGTTAGAGAAATTACATCTTTTCCTCGTTGGAAAATGTAATCACCAAGACTGGAAAATATTTATTTTGTGTTTTAAAGCCTGTAAAAATCTTTTAGGGGTCTATACTATTCCCCTATTCTTCTTCATACTCTTCTCAAATTGGACTTTGCCTGCTAGCAAGATGAGTATCCAGACTTAGAGTAGAAAAAGGCCTAGGTGACCCCAAGACTATGCCTCTTAGGGTTAGGTTTACTCCAGAGCACTTGAGGTGGGAGAGAGAATCATCCTACAGCATTTGATGATATCCTGTGTGAGAGATGAAGGTATACTCTCAGTCATCTAAAATTAAAAGTAGTTAGGTAGTCTCTTATTCAAAGATTTTTCACTTACATGTAACTGGTTCATTCATGCAGTGTTTCTGTAGAACAGAAAATTTAAAAGGTGATAGAAAAATTGAACAATTTTTATCAGAATGATCTGTTATAAAAATAATCCAAGACAAAGATTTTATTGTATTGAATCAATTTACTCATATCCATAATTCAAAATGTTAGAGATTTTTGAGTTTTCTGAATTTATCAAGTTCTTCAGCAATAAGTAAGAAATTAATTTTATTGATAGGTTCCTTTTAAGTCTTCTGGTGATAACAGCTAATTAGGAATTTTATTTCTATGATTTTTTTCTCCATATCTTTAGTTTGGTACAGAAACATTATAGGTGTCATAAGGGAAACAAACTTACAGATTGTGGCATAGAGTCATGTTTGCAAATTTGAATTTTGCTGAAAATATTGTCATTTTAAGTAATATAAAGGTTACGGATAACAGTCAAACAAGAGTGTATTCAGGCTTATTCTCATTAGGGATTTGAGTAAAGATCTTTAAACTTCTCAGAATAAAAATCTAAAAGTCATCTTGTGTACAAATAATTTGACTAAAAATATAATTATTTCTATATTGCCTCTAGTGAGAAACTATATTTCCCTACCAAACGAAAGCTCAGTTCCTCAATGAATTCTACTTTTGTTGTTTCCCAAGAAGGATCTCTATTCAGTATCAGTAACTTTCAAGGATAGCAAAGGAATGGGACTTTCTTCTGAGATTGGAGTGACCTAGCTCCTCTCCTTTTTTTTTCTCTCTCTCTTTTTTTAAAATATTTTAGGTTATCATTTCTTTGAAGTGAAGAAACTGTCAGTTGATTTATCAATATGAAACTCTCCTTCTAAATGTATCAAGTACTTTAGCAATTAGAAGGGAATTAATTTCGTGGCTGGGTTTCTTCAGGTTTTACTTGCTGGTGATAACACCAAATTATAAATTATATTTCAGTGATTTTGTTGCAGAAAATATGTAGAAGATGTCCTGGTCCACATTACCACATTCAAACTAAAGTCTAACCTTGGCTTGGTCTCTCAGATGAATTGCTTTTGTAGCCTTCAACTACAAAGTATTGTCAAGAATAAAAAATTATCACTCATGGTAGATCTAACTTGAGCCAAGGAGTCTAGATAAACTAGAAGACTTTATGATTATCTAAAGTAATTCAGGGAAATTTTTGGAAAAAATCGTTTAATTTTTGTTCTGTGTAAACATAATTATTAGTGGATGGCAGCCAAAATTATTTCTTCTATCGTTTATATTTGTTTTATGTATGTCACCAGGCACTTGTAAAATTCATCCCTTTCATTTGGTATGTAAGTCACTGACCAGGATAATTGGTGCTCATTGCTTTTCCTTTTGATCCCTAAATACCTGAAAGAATTCTCCTACTAAAAATGCATATGACTATCTGACTATAGGACGTGCCCCATTTTATGAACAGATATTAAATATTTAGTTGGATTCAGCTGGAATGGAACTAAAAGAAAGAAAGAGACAGCAGTAGGGGAGATAAAAGGACAAAAATCAAACTTTTCCTACGTCGAAATTATGTCTGTAGTCCAACCTAGTTAAACTAGAAGAAAGCTGAAAATGGCAGTATGGATAACGGATTACAGCTTTTTAACCACAGTGTTTACATTGGACAAAATGTCATAAAATAATAATGTTGTGAGATTCAGTATGTCAAAATTTTGACAAAACAAAGAACTTAATACATATGCTAATCAGAATGAATATTTAAAGGACCAAAAAGAACTTCTCACATTGTGTATGTGCACCAAAGCAGAATTTGTTTTCTGCTTGGAAAATTTGGCACTATGTCTTCAATCAGTATTTACTGTGTGATCTAATTAAACATTTGTATAGCTTTATGCTAAAGAGAAACCATTCATGAGTCTAAATATCAAATGTGGCTATAAGTTGAGTATCAATAAACATAGTGTTATTTCTGAATAAGGCTCTTGGTGCATGTAAGATGGATGGTTTGTAATATGTAAGAGTTACATGCAGTAGATTAGACCTTTAAAGCTTGCTGACATCTCTAGCTCCTCTTTATTTCACTCTTTTCCTTCCTCGCTTCCTTCTCTTTCCCTAACCCTCCTCATTCCTTAACCCTATCTCCCTCTCTCCCTGCCTTCTCTCCCTCTTTTCTTTCTCTGTTTCTTCCTTCCTTTTGTAAGGTACATTGCAATAGTATTTTACTATATAGTCTGAGGCCTCCCTTTTCCACTTTCACATGATAAAACATTTTGTGGACTTGTGAGGTAAGGAAGAGAAATCGAACATTTAGCAGAGATCATTTGGGGATAGAAGTGACTGAGAGAATGCGGACCTTGGCTCCTGGAGGTTTTCTCAGTGAAAAGAAGCAGGAGGGTCTATAAAAATATTTGTGTCTTCTTTCTCACTGAATGTAAACACTTTCTCAAGAAGTATCGGGGTCAACCTTTTTTTGGGACAATCTCCTGTCTTTAGCCCTGACAAATGTCTTAATTTAGAAAACTTTCCGTATTTTAAGTGGTCACTTTTTAAAAAGTTGAATACCGCACTGCTAAAGATTGAAATAGAAAAAAAGCTTTTTCTGTCCCTAGGGAAATTTCTGAAAAGCACTTTCCAATAAGATGGATACACCAAATGCAACTTGATTTTTACTGGCTCTTTAAAAATAAGGGATGCGTTGTCTTGCTTCCTGGGTACCCCTCAAACTCAGCTCAGCGTGGTGTTGTGCTTTGATTTATTTTTGAAGGTCTGAAAACATTTGCCATGAATGTTATAATTCTTCTCTATTGAGACAGCAATACACACTGTATTTCATATTTCTTAGCTCTATGCCTTTGAAATTGTAGCCTATACTCAGACAGCTATTTTTGACCACAATTTTGATCTCTTCACCAAAATTAACAAATTGCCGTGCTCTTAAAAAGACACAGCTTCTTTCATGATATATTAGGGGGTCATTTAGAAATCCTAATCCAAAGCCATTTATTTTTCAGGGAAAATTAAATCATTTCTGGACAGTATTTAAAAGGTGGATTAATATTAGGGAAGTAATATTATAGTGTCATAGTTAAAGACAGAGTAATGGAGAAGGCAGAAAAATAATTTTAGGACTCCCCCACCATTAAAATAATTTAAGCATGTCTTAAATTAGATTTAACAATTCTTTAGTTTTTCAATACTGAAAAATGTGTTCTCATATTTTTGATGTTAATATATTTATGTTACGTTCAAACCACCTTACAAATTTTCTCCATAAGTTTGTGTTCATTAATAGAAAGTAAGATTGTTGTAACTTTTTTTCCTTTGGAAGATACACTTCAATGAGTCAAATACTCTTTGATTTTTTTATCCTCATTTCTTATTCTCAAGCCTCAGAAGTCTTAAATTTTAACAGATCAGGTAGTCAAATGAAAGGGTATGAAAAATTCAGAAAAATTAAAAGCTCTGAAAGGGTAAAACTCTATCGATTCATTTTTATTCATTCCATACTGACTATATTATTTTGAAATTGTGGGGGGGAAGTAGGCAGCTGCCATATAAATTGGCACTTGTGAAGAAACTAATTGTTTCCTTCCTGTGATTTGCCTCATTAAGTCTTTGTCTTGAAATTACAGTCAATCTTAATACTTTTTCAGATGAAAAGATATGACTTCCAATATCTTCAACATTTTCATTTCCTTAGGAAAATATTTTTAATTATTGTAGAAACAGGAGAAATATGGAGGAGGAAGACAGAAATTAAAATGAAACTTGAATAGCTGAGATCCAAAGTCCCACTTGTTTGACTCTATTGCTTCCTACTGAACTGATACCTAAGTCCCACATTACAAGCCACCAATTCATTGTCTCCTTGAAGAATGTGAAGCAAAAATCACTCCATCTGTAGGGAAACCGAGTCATAACATCATGCCATGATGTGACTACTAGGGAAGTCAGGTTGGGTTGAATAGAAAAATGATTGGTGGAGAGAAATACTTTCTGATTTTTTAAGAATTGGTTGAACAGCTTTTTATTTATTTAGGAAAATTCGTCCTAAGAGTTTTGCTTTCGAAAACATCTAACATTTTATAAAAGTTGCCTGTAACTACATTATAACTTCGGCAATCGTGTGGCAAAACTGTCTAATTGTGCTTTGAAAATACACCAATTAAGTGCATTCCAGAAAAAATATATATCATTCTTCATTTCAAAATCAACCTACCTGAATTCTGACTCTTCAACTGTGAGTAGCCATTTTACAAAACCAAAGGGTTTCTTCCTGCACATACTTCAGATAGCAAACTTAGCCTGCTCCTTTCAGTGTGTAAAATACACAGCCAGTGCATTTTCATCAAACATTCCAGCACAATATAATAATGAATAGGTTTCCCCACTTAAAATACATATTTGTAATGTGCTAAGTCTTCATTATCTTCCTCTGCACGGAATGGTTTTATCTGACCAGATACCTGAGTTATTTTAGCATTTCGACTAATTTGTTTGCTGCAATTTCATGGGTCTAAATGTTTGGCTTGGCTTGCTATGTAAATAATGCATACATTTGCTATTTTGCTATCAGATTATACTTTGTGAGTCATTTCTTTTAAAAATCTAGTTATCACAAACTTGAATTACAATGTCATCAAATAATGCCAGGAAAATATACTAATATATATGTAGGGCATGTTTAAATTGCATATATTTTGAAATGTCAATCTATTTTTTTTAATGAATGCATCTCTTAAACCTGTACCATTAATTTTTTAAAGTTTCATTTGGTGTTTCATATTATATTTTAAAATGTTTACCTTTATCCAGTAGTACAGGTTTAGAGAGACGTTTTCTGATTAAAATGATAAAATATGCCTCATTTCTCTAGAATCTTAAGAATAAACAGTACATGTAAAAGTACAAAAGTACTTATAGGATTATATCCACTGTATCTTTTTTTGCTTTTCATGTAATGCCATTTTTATTCATTTGCTTATTTGATTTCTAATTATTCCAAATCGTGCACAATGTAAATAGCATGTTTCATGATGCATTAGTCTTTGTATTTACAGACTGCAGAACAAGGTGAATTTGTATAAGGAAAATGAGTGATGGAAATCTGAGATTCTTCTTAAACAAAGTGGAAATAACAGCTGTGTGTTATATTTACATAATTCATTACAAAATTGTCTAAGTCATGCATTTATTTACCTTAAAAGTTCAAACTGTTACTTATAAAATATTTAAATCAATAAATTATATCCAAGAAGAGTCTGTAAATTCTTTTTAACATATTTTTTCAAAAAGCGAATTACCACTAAGAATATGAATGAACAGCAGATGGAAGAATGAGAGGACAACTGAGTGAATGGAGCATTCGTAACATATTATATGGCTGAAGATGCTGCTGCTGACACAATATTAGTCAGGGCTAAATTTAAATTATTTTTATATGAAATTATTTTATGAAATCTCCCTGTAATTCCCCTACAAATCTGAGGAGCACAGGTCAAAATTACTGTAGATTTCAGTTCTAATATGTAACACAGAGAAGGCATGATTCACTTGTCTTATTGCTAGATAGTTGCTTCCTGAGGGGTAGATGTAGAAAAGGGATCATATTACTGTCAGGGTGAAATGTCAGCAAGAATGCCATTGGCCTCATACAACGTTCAGACTAGGTGCAGCACAAACCTGCGAGAAGACTATCTTAATCCAAGGCTCCTGTACTCTAGCAGTGCATGTATATAAAATCAAGCCATTTTTCTTATTTTATTTCAACTTTGTTTTCTGTTTCTAATAACATAATACCACAGACTAGGAAATTTAAAGGGAGATTTGACTTGGCTTTGGTTCTGGGCCACATTTGATGATGGACTTCTTGCTAAAAGAATCCTGAGGCAGTGCAGGGCTTCACCTGGTGAGAAAAGGAGCATGGATTTGCCTGTATCCTCTGATCACACTCTCTTATCACTGTATCTAGTCCCCATCAGCTCCCAGAGGTCCCACCTCTAAACACTATAGTCAGACTAAGTTTCTACTCTTAATGAGGTGTGATTGAAATTTACTGTGACTGTTTAAATTTTTAAAAAAATATATTAAAAGTCACATTGCCATTAACTCCCATCAAAATACTCTCCCTCAGTTCAAACACATATCATTCTCATCACTTTCTGAAGCAGTTCTGTGTTTTTTCTTTGGGGGGGGGTGCTGGGGATCGAACTCCAGTCCTTGTGCTTGCAAGGCAAGCACTTTAACCACTGAGCTAAATCCCCAACCCCTCGGAAGTAGTTCTGAAAATTTTCTTTCATGAGTGTCTTTAGGAGATGTGGTAAAAAATGTAGTGGATGCTGCTGCTAAGTGCCATCCACAGAAAATTAGGCTTGTAAAAACAGAATGATGTGTCCTTTTCCACCTTATTCACAAGATCTAGCCACTGTGCAACCTCTGGCTCTTCCCCTGAGTGAGAATGACCATGAAAAGCAGGTGTTTTGGACCAATTTAGGACATTGAGGCAGTGACTACAGCACAATTAAAGACATTTACAGAAGAAGACTTCCCGAACTACGTCAGGAAAATGACAAAAATGGTGGGGTAAGTGTGTCCAAGTGAAGGAAGTATTATGGGGAGGATTAAGTGATGTGTCTTTGCTGTAATAATCTTTAAAATTTTTTTAAAGTTTTTTTAAAAAAAATTTAAATATTCAATGTATTTTTCAGTCACACCTCTTATAAGGTTGGAAGGGAAAGCAAGACTCTTGCTCTGCTCCTTGCCACAGGGCTGACTCTGTTAAACTGAGAAGTCAATGGGTCTCTGTCACTTAGTCTTCTTTGTCTCTTTTCCTTCGGAGTAGCAATCATTAGCATTTTCCAAAATTTGTCCACAGACCACTCATTATCTATTCTAACGTCACCTCCTTCTTTTAATATTTTCCAAATACAACAAGGAGAAGCCAAAACACACTGATATTCTGGCTCTCTTCAACTACTTCCAAAACTGTAGACTCTAAGTATGCTTGAATTACCTTCCAAGTTATCCAAGATCAACAGATTTACCAAGTGTTCTGCTATCATCTAGCGGATACCTTGCTCTTTTTCATCTCAGAAATCTTCACTTTGCCTCTAAACCATGGCCACAGAGTTTAGGCTTTAGTTGCAGGAGCAGCCCATCTTTAAGGCATTCTATTGAACGCCTTAGTTACAGCAGGCCAGATTGCACTTATAAACACAAAGACCTCATGCAATAAATGTATATTTCCCTCTCATATATCGTATTAGAAAGGTTCTGGGTTGGAGGAAAGCTGTTTCCTGCTTTTATTACGGGATCTAGGTGGACGGGGCTCTGCCGTGTAGGATTGATAGCCAGTCCCAGGACCAGCACAGCTCACCTTCACTCTCTTCCTGTCTGTATACTCAGTCACACAACCACACCAACAGAAGAAAGATGGAAGATTCCCTCCAGGTGTATACTCCAGTTAAAGAAAAATCTTTCCTGATACTTATTAAAGATGATAAGGGAGACTTTATTCACTGCAATGTTGGGGGAGAGATTAGGCTCAACTCCAACTCCACAAGGTCAAGTGGGGATTCATAGACAGAGACAAGGATGGAGTCAGTAGATGGAAAATTACTAGGGAAAAACATTCTGCTTGGGAGGAATCTGGCTAAACAGGATCCCTGCTGAGGGCAGGCCAGCGTGATAATACCCTGAGGATGGAGGATGGAGGAATTTGATCAGATATTGACAATGATCAGATATAAAGAAGTAGGAGAATTTTCTCTAAGCTGGTTCAGCAAGATTCATGCTAAAACTGGGCTAAGCAGGCCAAGACAATAGGCCAAGGGGTTGAAGTCTAGCTGGTGAGGACTCAGAGGAGCCAGACACAGGTTTAGTAAAGGAGAAAATCACTCCCTCCAGGAAAAGAAGTAAAGATTTTGGTGGTTGGCTAGCCAGTTCTGTCACAATTGTATTTTTTATTTTAAGATTACTTACTATCTTATTCTCAAGAAAAGTAAACTATTTCAGGCTTAAGGATATGTCTATTTAAAACAGCGCCAGAATCATTCAAAAACCATACTTGTATTAACTATGAGATAGTTTTGTTTCTGTATTTCTCATGGACAGAACTGTGCTAACCGAATGATTAGTATCTACAAACAAATCCTCCAAATAAAACACCAACTGTACGACAGAGCCCCACAAGGTTTCCAGATTCCTGTGGGGTGAGCTTTACTGCAGAGAAAGGCGACACTGAAAAGTGTCACCAGCACCATGATTATGTGAAAGGATGGAGGGTGACATGAATTCCTTAACAGACAAAGCCTCCCCATCACTATTCCCTCCCACACAGTACCAGGCACTAAGTAAAAACAAGCTGACAATCTGCAAAGAAGATCTGATACATGCGAAGTACCAAAAGAGGGGTCCCTATATTAGAATTATAATGAGAACAAGGATATAAAGCCTTAATCACACCGGCACTGCAAATCTTGAGTTGTCAGCTTTGACCTTCAAACCTAGGACATTTTCCACTCTGAAGAAACAATGCCTGTTCACTTCAGTGTTCAAAATACAGAAGTTTTATAGAAGAACTTTACTAAATTTTAATCTGGCTTTATGCCTTTCAGTTGAAGGTTGTGATTACAGATACATATATGCAAATAAGCAAGAACAAGATGTTACAGATTAAGGAGTGATATTAGGAATTTGCAGACCTGGGATAATATGTAATTATTAGTTGTAAAATTGTAAGAAAATATCCCTATCCAATTTGACAATTGTACTTCTCTCAGCCCAGATTCCTCTGAAGGAAAATTCTTTCTCTAGACTTCTTTCTTTCAATCCCAACATGAGAAGCCTGGCTTGAGTATCTCTTTTAAGACAAAATGAAGCTCTTTTTGAAGTTATTAATTTCCTTATTTTAGTAAGTAATTTGTCTAATGTTCTCACTTCAAAGAAGGAAATGACTTCATTTTAAAATATTCTTTGGTGCTGGGTCTATGATTAATAAGCTTTTGTTTCTCAATGTAGAATGCTTGAGGTGTCAAATTAAAGTCACACGTTCTGTTTCTAAATTACAAAGGGGAAGTGATCTGTGGATTTTATGTGAAATCTGTGCAAAACTTTTGACAACATTGATTCAGGTGATCTCAGTCTCAGGGATCCTCAAGTTTGCTATAATGATGAACTAAGGATCCAAGATTACACAGTTACATCTCCTTTCAAAGGCTAAATTTGCCATATGGTCTGTCTTTAAATTATAATCTCAAGATTTTATATATGTGGGTCCTTAATATAATTAAGTAAGTGTTATTTATTTATTTATTTATTTATTTATTTATTTATTTATTTTTTTGGTACCGGGAATCGAACTCAGGGCCTCATGCTTGCGGGGCAAGCTCTCTAACCACTGAGCTAAATCCCCAGCCCGTAAGTGTTATTTAGAAGGAAGATACATCCATCAGAATTTGGCTTCAGCTTAGTGCTCTGACTTTATGGGGATTTGAATCTACTTCATAATCAAATACATAGTTGATTTAAATATTTTGCATTATTCTACATGTCACCTCACTATTTTCTTGGCTCTCATACATGAATGCATTCCTGTGAATAAATGCTAAATGACTAAACTGGATGAATGAGCCTGGGTCTCTATTTGCATGACTCGTGTGGTACTTAAATTGTGTCAATTTGATCGGCTTGACAGCCGCCTAAGAGATGCTCCTGGGTGTGTCTGACTGGGTCACGGAGGTGGGATTTTAGGCACTATATCCAGCCCCCACCTCTTCCTCTCTGATACTGTGCCCTTGCTCTGCGCCTCAGCCACCTAAGTATATTTGCCCCACCATGCCCTTCCACATGATGTTTCTGCATTGGAGTCAGGTAACTACAGACAGAATCCCTGAAACTGTGAGCCAAATTAAACCTTTCTTCCTTTAAATTGTGGGCATCAGGTGTCATGTCTCAGCAATGGGAAAGCTGATTAATGCAATTTACATGGAGAAATTTATTCATATGCTAAAGAGTAGGAGGTGATATAGATGAGCTCTAAGAGGAAAGATAAAGAAAAACTAGAAAATGAGAATGTGGTATCTGCTCCCTGGCCTGGGCCCAGAGACTAAAACGAGCTTGTATACAAAGGAACCGAAGGGCCAGGGCTGAAGTTCCGGCAAGAACCCCTGTGACACCTGGACAAGTAGTGCCATCTCAAACCCCCGGCGATTAACTCAGTACAGCTTGAGGGAAAGGATGTCATCTCCAATTTACCTATAACTTTAGGCACACTTTAAAAAAAAATTTAAATTCAAAATCGCACCGAGTTTCAGCAATAAAATCACTAAAATCAACCTGACATGTAATTCAATACAACACATGATGTGTGTTGATGATTACCAAATCCTGAAGTGTCTGCCTTAGATAGCTTTTTCCTACCTTCACCAAAAGCACCTTCATATTTGCTCTAGTGGATACTGCAGATACAACTATCTCTTGCCTAGACAAATGCTTCACAAGCCAGATTCATGGACCAGCACTTCTCTGTAGAGACTTGTTTAGTTCATGAAACAAGGACAAATGAAAAAAACAGAAAAGGTTTTATGAAGCTAAAACTTAATTAGAAAATTTAATTTAGAGATTAAGTAACAAAAACCCATTTTAGCAATTTACCTGTATTGAGGGTCATTATTAGCAATTAGTGTTTATTTTTCAATTTATTTTTTATTTACCTTGCAATGTTTGCCCCTTGTCTTGACTACCAGGTAATGGTCTTTCCATTCTTTAGAGTAATTGCTGTCATTTTTTTTTTTTTTTGTGAAATTTTCCTTATCTATTCCCCAATAACTTTTAATGCCCCTATTTGGTACTACTGGAATGAAGTTAGCCCAATATTAGGATTCTAAAACATAACAGAACCATTAACAGTTAATGATGGAAAAGCACTTCCATCTTCTGAAATATGTATACTGAGCCAGGCATGGTGGTGCATGCCTGTAATCCCAGCACACTGGAAGGCTGAGGCAGGAGGATCACAAGTTCAAGCCTAACCCAGGCAACTTACTGACTTAGAAAGACCTTGTCTCAGAAAAAAAGAGAAGGAGGTAGAGCTGGGAATGTAGCTCAGTGGGTTCAATACCACTGAACCAGTATTGGTTCAAAACCTAGTACTGTAGCAACAACAATAAAAAATAAAATGAGGATAAATAAAACTAACACTCAGAACTAGGGCCCTAGGTCCCCCAGGCCCGCAATCTTCGAGTTAAAACTCTAACCTGCTTCTTCATTTCACACGACCTGACCTGTCTGGCAGCCCTGTTTCCTCCTTCCTCACTGACCTGTCTGACAGCCTGCTTGTCACCCAGCCCCCTCCTGTTGGCTGGTTTTGCTTTCAAGGTTTTAAGTAACCGCCCTACTTTTAAACTCAGGCTGGAAACTGAGACCTAACTTGTTCGATCCAGAAGTGATGTCCTATAAAAACCTTACACTCTCTGTACTCTACTTGGGGCTCAGACTTTTGAGTACAAACTCCTCTGGGCCAGCTGGTGTAATAAACCTGAGTTCTCCAGCAACGTGAGTGGCGCTTGGTTTCTCCACGGTCGATTTCTGCAACATTTCTTGGAGGCTTCAGCGATATCCCAACCGTCCTGGCCCCTTGAGCCACTGCCACAGCAGAGCGACCATGCCGGGGGAGGAGGAGCCCCGGGGCTGAGCAAGGTGGTGCGCCACCTGATGGTATTCCGGGTCCTCCTTCTCCAGGGGCTCCGACTCTCTAGGGCAGCTGATCCCGACCGGACGCAATAGACAGGCGGACCAACTCAGCGGCCAGGACTTCAGGACAAGGTAAGGTTCCGGGACCAAAAATCCAGTCAGGTCCTGCCTTCAGGCAGTCGAGGAGCTTGATAAACTTGATAAACTTCCTACTGAAGACCCGCTGAGGCAGGGACCTTCCCGAAAGAGGGGAGGCGACTGTAATAAACTCTGTATGTGTGTGAGGGTGATTGAGCGGTCTGATTCACATGTGCTTCAGACTCAAGTCTGTTTCTCCATGGCGCCAGGGCTACAGAGTCCGAGTGGGTTCAACCTGCGGTTCTGTGGTGACCCTCTATGGCTGAGGGCAGTGTCAGGAATTTCCTGAGCCAGAGTCAGGAGGCTGACCCCCTCATTAATGCTAAGAAGCACTTAAGTGCCTTCGGAATGCAGCCAGGTGAACACCTGTGTGGGCTCTTCCAGGAGACTCCCTGCCTTGTCTGTCTTGCGCCACCGTTGCAGGGCAGGAAACATTGGAGAGGAGGGATGTGGGAATCATCTAGGAACACAGGGAAGACTTGTTTTATGTCCAGAAGACTCCTTTTGGGGGGTGACTTTTCCTT
The DNA here is from genome assembly GCA_004026905.1 of Hystrix cristata. Taxonomy (NCBI): domain Eukaryota; kingdom Metazoa; phylum Chordata; class Mammalia; order Rodentia; family Hystricidae; genus Hystrix; species Hystrix cristata. Next base: position 67,465 of record PVJO010009124.1, read on the forward strand.
CAGTAAGTTGCAGAATTAGTCCTCTCCCCAGAAGTCCGAATCCTTTTGTGCTGTGTGGGCTACCCCATTCCATGTCCTTTTTGTAAGTGACTGTCGGGAGGGGAACCCAATTGGTTTGGCCTAAATCCTGGAGACTTCTGGTTGAAATTAGAATTTGAAGTCCCCCTGCTCTGTCATTTGTTCTCTCACAACACAGCCATCCCTGAGGGACTGTTGTTGGACCCACCCCAGTACCAGGAGGATGTGGTTTGCAGGACACTGAGTCTCCTCCATGTCTTTGCAGTCCTTGTCATGGGCCCCCATACTGGGGCCTCCCTGAGCAAATGCCTGTTTAAATTCTCAATAGATCTGAGGCCAGCCCTAGAGGTTCCTTATAAGCTCTAGTCTCCTTCCTGGGCGCCCCAGCAGTCTGAGAGACTGCACGCTAAAGGAAGTTCTGGCCCCACCATTGGAGTGAACCTTCTGGAAAGTCCATGCTTTCGAATAGTGGAGACATCAGCACTATCTCAGCTGTAGGTCCCTCCAACAGCAGTGAGTGTGCTGTGTAGAGTGTACTGATAGGCCTACTGGGGAGAGCCAGTGAGGAATCCCCTTATTCCCCTTGAATACTTTCAGAATGGGGAAAAAAAAAACAGTCAAAACCCACTGTCCTGGACTATATGGTTAAGAATTTAAGAATAGATTTATCAGGGATTATGGGGTCAAACTGACTCCTGGGAGACTCAGAACCCTATGTGAGGTGGAATGGCCAGCAATCAGGATCAAGGTTGATTGGCCTGCCAGAGGGACCCTCCACCTTCCTATGTCAGGGCAGTATATCAGGCAGTTACAGGAACTCCTGGACATTCAGACCAATTCCCATATATAGACTCCTGGTTACAGATGGCCTAGCTATTGCCCCCTTGGGTCTGGTTTTGCACAAAAGGGGACAGAAGAAAGACAAGCCTCCAAAGCCCGTCTCTCAAGGAGATCCTGAAGAAGAGCCTCCCATATCTCCATCAGCCCCTCTGCCTCCATCTTCTGCTCTGCTAGCCCCTGTGGCTCCACCTCATCCTCTACCAGACAGCCCTCCAACCTCCGTGTCTCCTCCACTGCAACAGCCACAGTCCTCCAGCCCTGAACCAGTGGAAAGACAACTGTGTTTGGCCCAACAGCCAGTCCAACAGCTTGTAACTCTCCGAATGCCTCTGTGAGAGCCACAAGAACCCCAGCAGATGAACAATGATGCCATGGTACAGCCAGGCCACTCCATCCTCTACTATCAGCACTTCAGCACCGCTGACCTGCTGAACTGGAGACATCACACCCAAGCCTATTTGGAGAAGCCACTGGCCCTCATTGACCTCCTAGAATCCATCTTTCAAACTCACCAGCCAACCTAGGATGACTACCACCAGCTCTTCCTGACACTCTTTAGTGCTGAGGAGAGATGACACAATCTCTCCAAGGCCCAAAAGTGGCTCCAAGGATGAGCCCCTGCTGGTACCCTGGACACAGAGAAATGGATCCTGAATGCGGCCCTTGACAACAGACCACACTGGGACTTTAATACTTGGGCCAGGAGAGGCGCCATATGTAACTACTGTGAAGCGGTCCTATACCGGTTTAGAGCCAGAGCCAAGAAGCTAACATGTCAAAAACAGCTGTGATGACCCAAAAGTCAGATGAGTCACTGACCTACTTTTATAAGAGACTGTGTGAGGCCTTCTGGATCTGTACTCCCTTCCATCCTGGGGCGACTGAAAACCAGTGAGTGGTCCACGCTACACTTGCAACCCAGTCTTACACTGACCTCTGCCACAAACTCCAGAAACTCCAAGACTTTGACCAGATGAATGCCACACAGCTGGTAGAATTTGCTAAGAAGGCCTTTGTGAATTGAGATCGTGAGGCCCAGGGGAAAGCAGACAAGCGAATGAAAAAAAGGGTGCCCACATCAGAAAGAGCTGGTACATGCACCAAAGAAGGAAGCTCCATCTGGTAAAGAAAAGTGCAAGCCTGAACCTGCCTTGCAAGATTTCACTGGCTGGGCCAGGGTGGAGTCGGACTACGAGGGACTGCTCCTAGGCCCCTGGAAGCCCATGGTCAAAACGATGGTAGGAGGGCACCCAGTGACATTTATGGTAGACACTGATGCTGAGCATTTTGCAGTGACTAAGCCTGTGACTCCACTAGCTGGCCAAAAAGCAACCGTCACTGGGGCCACTGGTGTTCAGACTGCCTGCCCACTCTTCTGGTCCCGGACATGTCAACTTGGGGGCCACCTAGTGACTCACGAGTTCCTGTACCTGCCAGAGTGCCCCATTCTCCTTCTGGGAAGACACTTGCTGACAAAACTCAGGGCACAAATAACATTCTCCCCAGAAAAACTGATGAGCCTCACCCTGGGATGAGGAGGTACCCTGATGATGGATGTGACTGTACCCAAGGAAGATGAGTGGGATTGCGCAGAAGTAGAACAAGTAAACCCAGCGGTCCTGCTAAAGCAGTTTCCTGCCGTGCTGTTTGGGTTGAAAAGGGGTTCCCGGGCATGGCCAACAACCATGTACCCATTGTGGGGGACCTGAAGCCCGGAATCATCCCGGTCAAACAGAGGCAATATCCCATCCCACGAGAGGCATGTTTGGGAATCCAAAACCACATCCAGCAGCTACAAGATATCAGGGTATCAGTCAAATACCAGTCACCCTAGAACAGGCCGCTGCTGCCAGCCAGGAAGGCTGAAGGGAATGATTATCGGTTGGCTCAGGATCTCAGGGCAGTTAACAACACTGCCATCACTCTACATCTGGTAGTGCCAAACCCCTACATTCTCCTAAGTCTCCTGCCTGCTCAGGCGGGCTGGTTCACCTGCCTCGACCTCAAGGACGCCTTCTTCTGCCATCACCTAGCACCAGTCAGTCTGCTGTTGTTTGCTTTCGAGTAGGAGGACCTGCTCATGGGAAAGAAGACTCGACTGGCTTAGACTCGGCTGCCACCGGCTTCAAAAAATTCACCCATTCTGTTTGGAGAGGCGCAGCCACAGACCTGCAACATTCCCTGGAGAAACTTTAAACTTCACCCTGTTTTCAGTACATAGATGACCTGCTTTTGGCCTGCTCTACCGAAGAGGACTGCTTACAGCCAGAGGGAAAGAAATCAAATACAAAGAAAATGTCCTGCAGCTGCTAGAGGCAGTTCAGAGACCCTCCCAGGTGGCAGTCATACACTGCAAAAGACATAAAAAAGGAATCGATCCTATCAGCAAGGGAAATCAGCTAGCTGACCAAGCAGCTAAAGAGGCCACCAACAGACCGAGTTCCACAGTCAGGCCCAAACCAGTGTCCAAGGTCCTGTTACTGCCAGAGCTGCCCCTTTCTCCAAAGTACACCAAGGAAGTAGACCAGTAAGGCCTGAGTGAGAGAAGGGAGACCGATGGAAGCTGTCAGATCAGAGACGTTTCATCCCCAGTGCAGTGGCAGTCCAGCCAGTGACAGTGCCACGAAATGCCTCAGCTGGGGAAAATAGCCCTAGAAAACCTACTGAGCCGCTGCTACTTTATGCGCAAACTTCCCACACTGTGTGATCCGATCAGCCTCAGATGTCCGATATTTGCTTGTACTGGTTTATACCTACTCAGCTAGATAGAGGCTTTCCCCACACACACTGCTCGGGAAGTAGTTAAGGCCTTGTTGAGACAGATCATTCCTAAGTATGGACTGTCCCTCACCACTGGATCTGACAATAGGCCTGTCGTTGTGTCAGAGATAGTCTAGATCCTGACCAAGACTCTGGGAAAACTTCACACAGCTCACGGCCACAGAGTTCAGGGAAAGTTGA